>MDKI01034038.1:0-20929 GCA_005239505.1 Nicotiana paniculata
AGGTGATATGCATGTTGTAGTATAATTAAGGGTAGAGACCATGTTTCTAGTTTTATTTTCTCTTTATGCGCAATAGCAGCCATGTTTACGTGCACCAAGCCATGCATTAGATATCATGCTACTTAGGATGTATGTGTATTCAACATCTCATCTACACTTAGAAATCCTGCCTATAGGATAAACAGTAAAATAAGTTGCTATTTTGTGATTCTGCCCATGTTCTGAAATTTCACTAGAAGTATTTTGTCTTAGGATAAATAAGATGTAATCATGTCTCATCATGCTATGCATGTAGAGATCCTGTTTTACGTAAACAACGATTAAAATATGTCAGTTATGCTATTCCTAAAACTGTGCATAATGCTATGATTTTATGTGCATTTAGAAATCTTGTTTAAGTTATTACGCATCATGCTGCATTAGATATCATGCTATAGGATCGTATCTATTTAACTGCATTTAGTCTAAACACAGAACAGTCCCCTGTTCTCAGCAACTGGTAATTAGTCTTTGTACATCTTTACACCTAGAATCGTATGTTATTAGCTATAAACAACCTAGAGTCATTAACAAATCTGAATAACTGTTGCGTGGTATCCAACACTTAGGCAAGCCTTAGGTAATTAACTTTAAAAAAAGATAAAATCAGAACTGTCTTTGTGATCATGGTTAACTGTCATCATGCTTAAAACCAGTAGGCAAGCCTGATTAAGACTTCCTCTCTGAGTTATGCAATAATATGTTTTTGTGTTATCACCTAGATACCATGCTTTAGGATTCTGAATTAATATGGACCTTAATTATGTATGAGACATGCTGCTTATGTGTACTGTGTGTGGAGGAATATTTGAGCCTTTATCTGTTTTCTATGCTTTCCTGTATCTGCAGACCTACTTATTTTGTTATCTGTCGCCTTAGAATTTTACCTTTAAAACCTGAGGGTCTGCCTAGCACCTACTTTAGGATAGGAGTCCTAATTTCCTCAGGTACTGATAGGAAGGGACGGGTAACAGCATGCAATAGAGGTCGAGACCAACACTCATTTTAATAACCTTACGGGGTGGGAAGGGTAGAATATGGATATGATGACCAGTGCGCTAATACAACGTGTAGCCCCTCTTCGAGGAGTGATTACCGGGTATTGCATTGATGTGATCCCTATTATTATAAGCCTAGGACACCTTTATATGCTAGCTCATAATTCCTTTTCAAAAGCTAATCTTCTTTACAGTTTTCTAACATCTACATGCTTAAGACTTAAATCCCCTCTTATTTGAGCCTTTACTTGTTATTTGCTGGTTGTACAAATTCACGAACTCATTTGGCCGGGAACCACACTTGTGGATCCTGAGGGGTGCCTAACACCTTCCCCTTAGGATAATTTCAAGCCCTTACCCAAATCTCTGGTTAGCAACGTAGTTATAATTAAACCTCTTAGGTGCCCTAACGCACCGTTAAAATCGTTAAGTGGCGACTCTTCAAAATATGTAAACCCCTTTCCCAAAAGGAACGAGTTGTCCCAACCAATGTCATAAACCCGATCTCCGCGAGGAAAAAGGGGGCGCGACGTCCATTCTTTTTGGAAGACTGGTAACAGCTGTGTAAATGCTGGAATTTCGTAACTGATGAGTTAATTCCATAACTGATGAGTCAATCCCGTGGCTGATGAGTCACTCCCGTACCTGTTGAGTCAATCTTGCAATTGATTGCCTTGTTCTGACCGTTCAATGATTTATTGCATTTATTGTACGTTACATAATTGATTTGTAACTGATGGAGTAATGATGATAAATCCCATCTAATCCGGGATTAATTGATTCCTTCCTCATTTGTAATTATGAGATATTCTCCCGCACCTGATCCAGGCTATCTTATGATCATCAGTTCCGAGTCTAACATGCTCGGTATGTTTGGTCCCGGGGGTGTTTCACATATCATCTTTACATGTCATTCTTCACTTTTCTCTAAGCTTTGCTGACACGTGCTAACATTTAATAGACCCACATGGCGAGTCTATTTTTCGCCAATACAGATAGTCCCCCCATTTTCCGGTAATTCATTGTGATATGACCGGGAAGTGGAAGATTTTATCCTTTTCTCCATTGCCTCTGCCTTATTAAAAACCTTGCCGAAAAAACCCAATACGGACAAAAACCGGACAAAGGAAAAAAGAGTGAAGAACTTAGAGATTCAGATGACAACTCCACGCTCATGTTCGTTTCGTCAATAAGCGGTTGGTTTACCCCTGTCTTGTTTCGGGGTTTGAAGACAAATGTTTGCCTTATGTTTGGCAAGTTCGATATAAATTTCGGCTTTGTTTTCTGCCTACTTTAATGTTTGGATATTTTTTTCACCCTTTAAGTCTTTACATTTATAAAAATGCTTTAGATTACTCGTACCTTTTCGTATTAGGCACGGTTTATAAAAGAGGGCCCTTTTTTATCGATACTTAATGAAGAAGACGTCTCAACTTCATAATGGTGTAATAATGCAATAGAGTGATAGGAATTTTTCACATGTTTAAGAATGTTTCTGAAGAAAGTTTTTTTTTTGAACTTTCACAACATTTTACATGTGTTTGATTATCGTCTAAAACTCATGTTGCAACTGTTTTCTTTTAACAGGTTTGATACAAGCTTGTATTTTGTAACTGTTTTCTTTTGTAACAGTTTATTCAAGTTAATACAAGGGAATAACTATTTTTTGTTTGTAACAGTTTATATAAAGGTATGGATTTTTACCCGTAACTGTTTTCATTGACAACAGTTTTTAATAAATACAAGGGTATAACTTGCAACCCTTGACTAAATATTGCCTTTAACCTGAACATTCGTTTACATCCACGAGTGTTTTCTTTGTAGGTTTTTGAATCAGGCTTGCGTTTTTGGCTCTTGACTTCGATCTTAACTTTCGATTTGTTGGGTAGACCTTATGTCACAACCCAAAATCCAACACAGTTCGTGATGGCGCCCAACACCGGGGTTAGGCAAGCCAACAGTCGTTTACTAGTGAGATTATCCTTATTTGACATACCAACCCCACATATTCCCAAAGTTTTAAACTTAGATCATTTAAATAAAAGCAGAAACATTAACCAACTTAAGTAATTACAGCCACAATGATCACGATCCAATATATACAGTCCCAAAATAAAGAGTCTACTATGTGCGTGCCAAGAACTAGTGTCACAAGTCAACAGGCGAACTAGTAGAATATACAAAAGATTATACAAACTGTACTGCTGTCTGAGAGAAGTAGACAGAAATGAACAAAAGGTAACTCCATAGAAATGCTGAGAATCGCCAAGGGAGGCAGCTCACCGTAGAGTCAGGTCGAGAATATACGTCAAGATCCGGTCGGGTAACCAGAAGCACCAGCCTCAGAACCTATACAATTAAGTACAGAAGTGCAGCATGAGTACATAAATATATAAGTACCCAGTGAGTATCCCGCCTAACCTCGGAGAGGTAGTGACGAGAGGTCGACTTGACACTCACTAAGGTCCAACGGTAATAATACAAAACAGGATTTAACGAAATGTAGTAGACATGTGAGATAGTAGAAAATACCTATCAAGTACAGAAATCCAGGAAACTATTGAATTTAAGCAACAATGTACACTTTCCTTTTCCCCCAAATAGTTGTCAAGTCAATATCAATGAAAACAGTACCAAATAGCCAAGCGCACACAAGGGTAAGACAACCGGCCGGAGTCATAAGGAAATATCTAGACATTGAATAGACATAAAGCTTCTCCTGCTCGCGAATCATACATGCGACTCGGGTGCTGACGCATTTATATACAATTACCATAAATCTTCCCTCGATCGCGAATCATACCTGCGATTCGAGTGCTGACACACTTATAAACAATTACCATAAAGCTTCCCTCGATCGCAAATCATACCTGCGATTCGAGTGCTGACACACTTATACCGATTTATCATAAAGCTTCCCTCGATAGCGAATCATACCTGTGATTTGAGTGCTGACTCTCATACATACATATATATACCGAAATATCAATAACACAGTAGGGGCTATACCTGTAACAGGGATTAATCAACTGGGAGTTCAAGTGCAACTTTCCACATTTCCATATCAATTCAAAATCAATAGGCAGCTCAAATAACACCCAAAGATACATATAAGGCACATAGAGACATGTTTGTGAGCACCCGACATAGCATGATAGTCGCCACGTACGGACTCTCGTCACTTTGCATGCACGTAGCCCCCAAAACCATTACACACAGCATATATAACACCTATGGGGACAATTCCCTCTTACAACGTTAGAAAGGAGACTCACCTCGTGTTGAATCTACCCCTCGGACCAAGGATGCGCCCGAACTCCGAACTCTACCCCTGAGGAATCGCAACTAGCCAAATATGGTACAATGATATCAATGCATGCTCAAAGTAGGAAAATTATCCTATTTATTCAATAATTCAACATTCTTGAAGAATTCCCAAAATCCAACCCTGGGCAAAAATTCACGAAGGAATCACTCACCCGAAGCCTAAGGATCGTTAAAATATGATTTCTACTTGAATTTAAAGCAATAAATGGGTATTCACCAATTTCTCAAGAACCCTAAATTACCACCCAATTCTTGATTTTTCAATGATTTAGTAGTTAATTTAGCTAGAAGATCATGAATTAATCTAGTGTTGAAGTGGAATGAACTTACCTTGACAGTAGCTAGGTTGTGGCGTGCTCTTCCCAAGCTCACAAGACTCTAATGGTGGAGGAAAATGAATGAAGGGGGTGAAATTCCGTGTTTTAAAGGAGACACATTGCCTGGCCTACTGGGGTTCCGCACCTGCGGCTCGAGGATCGCACATGCAGTCTCGCGCCTGCGAGCTGGGGCTCGCACCTGCGGAACTGGGCGAGTTGGGCTGGGGTCGCACTTGCGGACCTTTTCCGCACCTGCGAGAAAAGGGGGACCTCACCTAGGGTTGCACCTGCAATGCTTGGGACCGCAGGAGCGGTCCCGCACCTGCGACTGGGCAACCGCACCTGCGGTCACACCAGAACAGGTGCACCAACCGCTATTTTAGCCAGGTTTTTTTAGCCCCGTTGGGTGCCCGGGAGGCCCCTGGGCCCACCCGAGCCCTCGTCCAAATATACCAACAAGTCCCAAATCATAATACGGACTCGCTCAAGCCTTCGGAACACCCAAAACAATGCTAAAACTCAAAATTACACCTCAAAACCCCAAGAACCAAACTTAGGAACTTTAAGCTTTCTAGACTTCGCTAACAACGGCCGAACCGACCTATACTACTCGGAATGACACCAAATTTTTCAGGCAAGTCATAAATGACATAAAGTAACTATTCCCGGTCTCAGAATTCTGTACGGACCTCGATAACACAAAAACACATCCAAAACCACAATAGGAACATAAGGAACTTCTTATTTCAATATTGGGCGCCGAAACGCTCTCGGGTCATCAGAAACCCACTCTGAACATACGCCCAGGTCCAAAATCATCACACGAAGCTATCAGAACCGACATAACTCGATTTCGAGGTCGTTTACCCAAATTGTGGATCGAAGTCAAACCTGGCCTTAAAGGCCAACCTTAAGGAACCAATTGTCTCTGTATCACTCTAAACACCTCCGAATCCCGGACCACCAGTCCCCGCAAGTCATAAATCATAAAACGCCTCTATGGAAAGTTTCATTTAGGGGAACGGAGTCCGATAACGCAAAATGACCGGTCGGGTCGTTACATTCTCCACCTCTTAAACAAACATTCGTCCTTGAACGTGTCTTGAATCATACCTGAAGTGATGAATATATGTGGATATCTGCTTCGCATGTCCTCCTCGCACTCCAAGGTCGCCTCCTCAACTGGTTGGCCCTTCCACTAGACCTTTACAGCAGAAACTCTCTTGGACCTCAACTAGCGGTCCTGTCTATCAATAATAGTAACTGGCTCCCCCTCGTAGCCCAACCTCTCATCCAACTGAATAGTGCTGAAATCAACCACATGAGAGAAGTCGGCGTGGTAACTCCGGAGCATGGACACATGAAAAATTGGATGAACTCCTGATAAACTGGGAGGCAAGGGCAGCTCATAAGCATCCTCCCCAACTCGCCTCAACACCTCGAATGGACCTATAAACCTCGGGCTCAACTTGCCCTTATTCCTAAACCTCATAATACCCTTTATAGGTAAGACTTTCAACAGGACCCTATATCCCTCCATAAATGATACATCACGCGCCCTCTGATCCGAGTAACTCTTCTTTCTAGACTGTGCTATATAGAGCCTTTCCTTAATCAACTTCACTTTCTCCAAGGCATCCCTCACCAGGTCAGTGCCATATAACTTAGCCTTGCCAGGCTCAAACCACCCGATAGGAGAACGACATCGCCGACCATACAAAGACTCAAATGGTGCCATATCAATGTTGGACTGATAACTATTATTGTAAGCAAACTCGACCAAAGGAAAGAACAGGACCCACTGACCTCCCAAGTCAATCACACATGCCCTGAGCATGTCCTCCAATATCTGAATTGTACGCTCTGATTGGTCTGAGGGTGAAATGCTGTGCGAAGTGAAATGAGGACCTCGATCTGATATAATGGACACCGACACACTATGCAACCAGACTATCTCCCGAATGTAGATCTAGGCCAACCTCTCAGAAGTATATGTAGTAGCTACTGGAATAAAATGCGCCGATTTGGTCAATCTATCCACAATGACCCAAACCGCGTCAACCTTCCGCAAAGTCCGGGGCAACCCAATCATGAAGTCCATAGCGATGCGCTCCCATTTCCACTCAGGAATGGGCATCTGCTGAAGTAGGCCTCCTGGCCTCTGGTGCTCATACTTCACCTGCTGACAACTAAGACACCTAGTCACATACTCCATAATGTCCTTCTTCATCCGCCTCCACCAGAAATGCTACTTCAAGTCACGATACTTCTTCGTAGCACCAGGATGAATAAAATACCGAGAACTATGTGCCTCCTCTAGAATCCTCTCCCTTAGGCCATCAACATTAGGAACACATAAGCAGCCCTGAACTCTCAGAACACCATCCTCGCTAATAGTAGCCTCCTTGAACCTACCCTGAACCACTGTCTCCCGAAGCTCTGCTAAGCACAGATCATAGTACTATCAGGACTTAATCTCCCCCAATAACGAAGACTGAGCTACCACATGAACAACTCGACGAGGCTCTGAAAGGTCTATCCTCACTAGGCGATTGGCCAAGGACTAAATGTCCAAGGCTAGAGGTCTCTCCTCTGCTGCAATATAGGCCAAGCTACCCACACTCTTCGCCTTCATGCTCAAAGCATCTGCTACCACATTTGCCTTGCCCGGGTGATAAAGAATGGTGATATCATAATCTTTCAACAACTCAAGCCATATGCGCTGCCTCAAATTAATATCCTTCTGCTTGAACAAGTGCTTCAAGCTACGGTGGTCTGTATAAACCTCATAGGACACTCTATACAAGTAGTGCCTCCAAATCTTAAGAGTGTGAACAATCGCCGCCAACTCCAAATCGTGCACAGGGTAATTATTCTCATGAACCTTCAGCTGGCGTGAAGCATAAACAATAACTCTCCCCTCCTGCATCAATACACACCCCAAGCCAACGCGTGAAACGTCGCAATATACTGTGTATATTCCAGAACTTGAAGGCAATATTAGAACTGGTGCTGAGGTCAATGCTGTCTTGAGCTTCTGAAATATCGCCTCACACTCGTCAGACCATCAAAACGGGGCATTCTTCTGAGTCAATCTAGTCAATGGAGCTACAATAGAAGAGAAACCCTCCACAAATCGGCGATAATAAACTGCTAGGCCCAGAAAGCTCTTGATCTCTGTAGCTGAAGTAGGACGCGGACAACTCTGAACTGCCTCAATCTTCTGAGGATCAACCTTGATACCCTCTCCGGATACCACATGCCCCAGAAATGCCACAAAATCTAACTAGAACTCACACTTGGAGAACTTCGCATATAGATTCTGCTCTCGCAAGGTCTGAAGCACAACTCTCAAATGCTGCTCGTGCTCACCCAGGCTCCGCGAATAGATCAAAATGTCATCAATGAATACAATGACGAAGGAATCAATGTACGGCCCGAACACCCTATTCATCAAATCCATGAATGCTGCTGGGGAATTAGTCAGGCCAAATGACATCTCTAGGAACTCGTAATGGCCATATCTGGTACGAAATGCAGTATTCGGAACATCTGAGGCCCGAATCTTCAACTGATGATAACCCAACCAAATCAATCTTAGAAAACATGCGAGCAACCTGCAACTGGTCAAACAAATCATCGATGTGCGGCAGAGGATACTTGTTCTTAATAGTCACCCTATTCAAGTGGCGGTAATCAATACACATCCGCATAGACCTATCCTTCTTCTTCAAAAATAAAATTGGAGCACCCCATGGCGATACACTCGGCCTGATAAACCCTTTAGCTAACAACTCCTCAAGCTGCTCCTTCAACTCTTTCGGAGCCATACTGTACGGAGGAATAGATCTAGGCTGGGTATCCGGAGTTAACTCAATGCAAAAATAAATATCTCGATCTGGAGTCATGCCTGGGAGGTCTGAAGGAAATACATCAGCAAACTCGCGGACAACTGGCACTAAATCGATAGTCGGGGACTCGACGGTGGTGTCCCGCACATAAGTAAGATAGGCCAGACAACCCTTCTTGACCATATGTCGAGCCTTCATGAATGAAATAACCCGGCTGGATGCACTAACTAATGGACCCCTCCACTCCAGCCTAGGCGACTCGGGCATGGCTAAAGTAACCGTGTTGGCATGGCAATCAAGCACAGCATGATAAGGAGATATCCAATCCATGCCTAGAATAACCTCAAAATCAACCATGTCGAGCAATAAAAGGTCAGCTCTGGTCTCGAATCCACAGAAGGTGATCACACAAGACCGATACACTCGGTCTACCACCACAGAATCGCCCACAGGAGTGGACACATATATAGGAGATCCCAAGGACTCACGAGAAACATCCAGAAAAGGAGCAAATAGGGTTGAAGCATATGAATAAGTGGATCCTGGATCAAACAAAATTGAAGCCTCTCTACCACATACTGAGATAATACATGTGATCACGGCGTCTGAGGCCACTGCATCTAATCTGGCCGGAATAGGATAGAATCTGGCTGGAGCACGTGAAGACTGAGCCCCACCGGAGTGAATAGGAGCTGCCTGACCTCCCCCTGACCGGCCTCCACCTCTAGGACGACTCCTTCCGACCTGTCCTCCACCTCTTGGTGGCCGGACTGCTGGTGCTGAACTCATAGGCTGATAACCCTGCCGCACTGTCTTGCCCCGAAACCTGGGACAAGCTCTCCTCACATGGCCCAGATCTCCACACTCGTAACATCTCACAGGTGACATATCCTGTTGTCCCGAAGAAGAAGAATCCTGAATGGCCGGAGAGCGATGTGAACCCTCGGGAATAGCACTGAAATAAGAACTGGAAGATCTCTAGAGACTGGAGTAACCACTAAGAGGACTCTGAATAGTTGGAGGACGGTAGGAGCGCTATGGCATGTCACTGAACTGGGGCCTAACTGGAACACCTCGGGGAGGCGGTGGAGGTGCTGAATAAGAAGGCATGCTGGGTTGACCACCCCCAAAGTGACCTATGCTCCTAGCTGGGGCATCCCTGAAATATCCTGAGAACCTAGCCCTCTTATCTTGCTGACCCTACTCCCTGCTCCTCGACCTATAACCCTCGATCCTGTGAGCAATCTCCAATACGAGCTGCTAAGGAGTACCCATCTCCACCTCTCAAGCCATGGTGGATCTAATACCGGGATGCAACCCTGCTACAAACCTCTGCACTCTCTCAGCATCGGTGGGTAATATCATTAAGTGCATGGCATGACAGCTCTGAAAATCTGGCCTCATAATCTGTCACGGACATCTGCCCCTGCTCTAACTGCTCAAACTGACCCCGTAGCTCTTCCTTCTCAGGGGGTGGAATATATCTGTCCAAGAACATCTGTGAACTGCTCCCAAGTGACATTAGGAGAATCTGCTGACCTACTGAGAATATAAGACTGCCACCACCTGGGAGCTCTGCCCTCTAACTGGAATGTGGTGAAATCCACTCCATGGGACGCTAGGATCCCCATGTTGTGCAGTCTATCCCTGCACCTATCCATGAAGTCCTGGGCATCCTCACCCCGCTCACCCCCGTAGACTGGAGGGCGCAATCGAGTCCATCTGCCTAACATCTTCTGCTGATTGCCATCCGCAGCTGGTCTGGGCTCCGGTGCTGCTACTACAGGCTGGGTACCACCCATGGGTAGTGTACCCAGGGTATGATGTTCTACATACCTGTCATGCGGCCTGGGTGGTAGGGGTCTGGACTCCCCCTCCCGCCTGTGAAGTGGCAGGATTTGCTGGAAATAAACTATCCTGGGACATGGTGTCCATGAATCTCATCATACGGCCAATAGCCTCCTGGAAGCCTGGCATTGTCATGAAGTCCGCTGGAGAAGGATCTACTGGAGGCACCTCGTCCTGCTCCTCTAATATGGGATCCTCCGATGGTGCAATTGGAATAGCTCTGGGATGCCTCGTCTCCTACCTTGGGCCGGTGCCCTTCCCTTGCCTCTACCACGACCTCGGGCGACAGGGATAGCAGCATCTCCCAGATCAGGAACATCGAATGCGCGCGTCCTCTCCATCTGTGAGAGAATAGAAGAATGAGTTTAAGTACATCACTGATTGCACAATCGAATATAAATAAAGAGAGTTTTCCTAACACCCTAAAGCCTCCTAAAGATAAGTACAGTCGTCTCCGTACCGATCCGCAAGACTCTACTGGGTCTGCCGGTGACTCGTGAGACTTACGTGAACCTAGTGCTCTGATACCATGTTGTCACGACCCAAAATTCAACACAGATCGTGATGGCGCCAAACACCGGGGTCAGGCAAGCCAACAGTCGTTTACTAGTGAAATTATCTTTATTTGACATACCAACCTCACATATTTCCAAAGTTTTAAACTTAGATCATTTAAACAAAAGCGGAAACATTAACCAACTTAAGTAATTACACCCACAATGATCACGATCCAATATATACAGTCCCAAAATAAAGAGTCTACTATGTGCGTGCCAGGAACTAGTGTCACAAGTCAACAGGCGAACTAGTAGAATATATAAAAGATTATACAAATTGTACTGTTATCTGAGAGAAGTAGAAAGAAATGAACAAAAGATAACTCCATAGCAATGCTGAGAATCTCCAAGAGAGGCAGCTCACCGTAGAGTTAGGTCCAGAATATACGTCAAGCTCCGGTCGGGTAACCAGAAGCACCAGCCTCAGAACCTGTACAATTAAGTACAGAAGTGCAGCATGAGTACATAAATATATATGTACCCAGTGAGTATCCCGCCTAACCTCGGAGAGGTAGTGACGAGAGGTCGACTTGACACTCACTAAGGTCCAACGGTAATAATACAAAATAGGATATAACGAAATGCAGTAGACATTTGAGACAGTAAGCAGCAGATACCTATCAAGTACAGAAATCCAGGAAACTAATGAAGATAAGCAACAATGTACACTTTCCTTTTCCTCCAAATATCTATCAAGTCAATATCAATGAAAACAATACCAAATAGCCAAGCGCACACAAGGGTAAGACAACCGGTCAGAGTCATAAGGAAATATCTAGACACTGAATAGACGTTAAGCTTCCCCCGCTCGTGAATCATACCTGCGACTCGGGTACTGACGCATTTATATACAATTACGATAAAGCTTCCCTCGATCGCGAATCATACCTGCAATTCGAGTGCTAACACACTTATACTGATTTATCATAAAGCTTCCCTCGATCGCAAATCACACCTGCGATTCGAGTGCTGATTCTCATACATACATATATATACTGAAATATCAATAACTCAGTAGGGGCTATACCTGTAACAGGGATTAATCAACTGGGAGTTCAAGTACAACTTTCCACATTTCCATATCAATTCAAAAGCAATAAGCAACTCAAAGAACACCCAAAGATATATATAAGGCACATAGAAACATGTTTGTGAGCCCTAAAACTACCCGACATAGCATGATAGTCGCCACGTACGGACTCTCGTCACTTTGCATGCACGTAGCCCCAAAAATAACTACACACAGCATATATAACACCTATGAGGACAATTCCCTCTTACAAGGTTAGAAAGGAGACTCACCTCGTGTCGAATCTACCCCTCGGACCAAGGATGCGCCCGAACTCCGAACTCTACCCCCGAGGACCCGCAACTAGACAAATATGGTACAATGATATCAATCCATGCTCAAAGTAGGTAAATTATCCTATTTATTCAATAATTCAACATTCTTGAAGAACTCCCAAAATCCAACCCCCGGCCCGCACGCTCGAATTCCAAAAATTCATGAAGGAATCGCTCACCCAGAGCCTAAGGATCGTTAATATATGATTTCTACTTGAATTTATAGCAATAAATGGGTAATTCACCAATTTCTCAAGAACCCTAAATTACTACCCAATTGTTTATTTTTCAATGATTTAGTAGTTAATTTAGCTAGAAGATCATGAATTAATCTAGTGTTGAAGTGGAATTAACTTACCTAGACAGTAGCTAGGTTGTGGTGTGCTCTTCCCAAGCTCACAAGACTCTAATGATGGAGGAAAATGAATGAAGGGGGTGAAATCCCGTGTTTTAAAGGAGACACATTGCCTGGCCTACTGGGGTTCCGCACCTGCGGCTCGAAGACCGCACATGCGGTCTCGCGCCTGCGAGCTGGGGCTCGCACCTGCAGAACTGGGCGAGTGGGGCTGGGGTCACACCTGCGGACCTTTTATGCACCTACGAGAAAAGGGGGACCTCACCTAGGGTCGCACCTGCGATGCTTGGGACCGCAGGAGCGGTCCCGCACTGTGACTGGGCAACCGCACCTGCGGTCACACCAGAACAGGTGCACCAACAGCTATTTTAGCCGGGTTTTTTAGCCCCGTTGGGTGCCCGGGAGGCCCCTGGGCCCACCCAAGCCCTCGTCCAAATATACCAACAAGTCCCAGATCATAATACAGACTCGCTCGAGCCTTCAGAACAACCAAAACAATGCTAAAACTAAAAATTACACCTCAAAACCCCAAGAACCAAACTTAGGAACTTTAAGTTTTCTAGACTTCGCTAACAACGCACCGAACCGACCTATACTACTCGGAATGACACCAAATTCTGCAGGCAAGTCATAAATGACATAAAGGAACTATTCCCGGTCTCAGAATTCCGTTTGGACCTCGATAAAACAAAAACACATCCAAAACCACAACAGGAACATAAGGAACTTCTTATTTAAATATTGGGCGCCGAAACGCTCCCGGGTCATTAGAAACCCATTCCGAACATTCGCCCAGGTGTAAAATCATCATCACGAAGATATCGGAACCGATGAAACTCGATTCCGAGGTTGTTTACCCAAAATATTGACCGAAGTCAAACCTGGCCTTAAAGACCAACCTTAAGGAACCAATTGTTCCTGTAGCACTCTAAACACCTCCGAATCTCGGACCACCAGTCCCCGCAAGTCATAAATCATAAAAAGCCGTTATGGAAAGTTTCATCTAGGGGAACGGAGTTCGATAACGCAAAATGACCGGTCGGGTCGTGACACCTTAGGCTTGACTTGAATTATGCATTTCCCAGTCATTTTTGCCTTCCATAGTCCCCCAAGTGTTAGAGCTTTGAAATATGAGCACTCAAATAAATTCATAAAGTGCCATGAAAAGTTAGTACTCGGATAAATTCCCTAAAGTACCAAATGATGATATTAGACCCGAAAGACACGAGGAAGTAACTGAATTCCCGGTCTAGGTCCCAACCCTTCTGATAAAAAAAAAGGGTTAAGTAACAAAACTGTTTAACCCAAAAAATAGTTTTCAATGTCAAAGCAATAATTTTATGTGGCGGGCCACAAGCAACCGATTCAATCCGAAAGATATAATTTTTGTTAATGCAAAGTGATAGAGAAGTGCAAAATGAATTCAATGACAGGCAATATAATAAATATAAAGCAGAGAAGAAGTAATTCTTATTGAATAATCCTTGACAGGATGATGAGCCGAACGGAGCTTGAAGGGCCAAACTATGGCTAGCTTGGGAGCAAGATGATATGAATTACAATGTACAGAATTGTAGAGAAGAAAGTTAGATCCCCCCCCCCCTCCCAATTGTGATAAAGCTATGTATACTTATTGTTTAACCAAAGAATAAGACCCTTTGACTAAAGCTTATTTTTAAGATGAATACGGGTTATTGATAATCAAGGTAATGGAGAGAAATGAATAATAGACAGTATTGCAGAAATATAAAAATTGAAGTTAATTATATTCGAGAATCAGATGCCAGTTGTATTCCCCTCCCTTATATACGAGATTCTTATAACGTACGACTCTTCCTATGGTTACTCATTAATGACTAATTATGACATTAATGAGGCATTACAAAGTATAACGGTAATTGGGGTTCGGTTACATAACGTTCGAGTAATAAATTGTGGGTCCTTGAATCTGCCCGTAGCTTTGTCTAGATTCATTCTAACCGTGCCTCTCTCCCGTTTTGATCAAGTTGTGTTTCCTGTGACTGATAAGTTCGTGGGTTTACTGAACCGTGCCTCTTTGTACCGTACCTCTTCCAAAAATCTTATCTAGTTGTTGTGTTTTCCTGTGTCCACGTGATTGGCTGAGTTGTAAAAAGCTGGCTTACGTGTGAAACTATTTTTTAACTATACAGATAGTCCCCCCACTTACCATATATTTTAACGATTAATATTTGGTAAGTGGATATTCATTTATGGCAGGAATATTTTACCGCCGCTTTTACTTGAATCATTGTATCCTTCTCTGCACCATAGGCGTCGTTTGTCACTTCCATTTAATGCTCATACCACGTGTCCTTTTCGGATTGGTTCTGCATTTACTCGGCACCTTTTAGGGATTTTTGCGGCTGTGCCAGTCCCGAAGTGACATCTTCAATTATGACTTTTCACCATTATTTTCCTTTTTCTTCATGTTTGACGGTTGTCTTCAAGTATAAATACATGCTTTCTTTTCTTTGCTTCCACGAAACACTTTTCTAACTTTGTCTTTTGTAAAAAACTTTCTTCTTTGCCGTTGTAAACATGTCTTCTTCAAACCAACCTCAAAGAGTAATAGATATTGAAAGTTTAACGCCATCTTCTGCTCCGACTAGGAGTCGGAGGGGTGGTAGACTTAGAAGTCTAGGATCCACTCCTTCGAGGGGCTCCTCTTCTTCTCAGATAATTCCTCCTCCTTCCACTAGATGTCCAATTTCTCCGAGGTTTAGAGTTTCTCGGTCTTTGTCTAGAGGTAGAGGCGAACGCCTTCGTGAACCTGGAGTCGAAGAAATTGTCCCCGCTGAGTTTGTTTTTGCTAGGGATAGTCAAGTTCTAGTAGATCAATCTTTTTCTCTTAATAGTGTCGAAAGATATCCAACCCTTATAACTGAGGGTCAGATTTCCCTTCTTCGTAGGGAGTGCTTTTGGTGGTCTGAATTTCCTGTCTATATTCTGAATAGTAGTCAAAGAATAATGTCTTACAAGATGGGATATTCTTTTTTTTATACGTATCCTTTCACTTTAGGGTTGAGACCCCCCATTGACCCAGTTATAATTGAATTTTGCCGTTTTTTCAATATCTGCTTAGGAAAAGTTGGCCCGCTTGTGTGGCAAGTTGTCACATTTCTTAGGAGTTTGGCTTCTTTAGCCTGGTTCCTTTTACCTTCAACCATCTTATTCACCTCTACTCTCCTACCTTATTTCGTGAAGGGGTTTTTACTCTGACTGCTAGAAGTAAAAGAGTGCTGGTAACCCCTGGAGATGATAAGGATAAAGGTTAGTACCTCCGGTATGTTGTTGTACCCACTGTTGCTTTAGTGGGTGAAGAAAATCTTCCCTTCCCTGAGCAGTGGAATCGCGCACGTGAGTATGCTTTAGCTTACATTTAATTTTTCTTGTTTTGACTTGAGATGTTTTATTAACACCGTGCCTGTTTTTTCTTCTCTCAAAAATCATGAATAATGTTGAGAATGTCTCCGGTATTCGTGATTGGGTAGAAAAATTGTTGTTTGTTTCTCCTTCAGAAGAAAGATCTTGGAAGTACCTCGCTGGGAGGTATGGTTGGCAAGTAAAGACCCACGATAAGTGAAGCTCTTGTTCTTGCTTTTTTCCTTACTCGAGTCTTTTTTTTTCGTTTAACTTTTTTCCCTTTTTAATAGGGTTCTCTGCTCGTGGGGTGTCTGCTTCATCTATCCCGAAGATGTCCTTGGATCAGGCTCAGGAAATTATTGTTGGTTCATCTTCCTCGAAGAGGAAGATTAGTGCGTCTCGTTCCGTAGAAGAGGAAGAAGAGGGTGCTTTAGTGCATAGGCCACGGAGAAGGCGAATGGTTTTAGATGATGAGCTTATAGCCTCAACCTTGCCTTCCATGTCTGTGATTGAGCCCCCTGTCCTTGATGATGTTTCACATTCCCCTATTCATGAGGGTGTTGATCTTGCTCCTGACGACGTCCCTTTGGCTGCTGTCTTTCCTACTTCTTTGAGAGAAGTTGTCCCGTCTGTTCCTTTGGCTATTTCAACTTCTGTTGTTGCTTTGCCTGTAACTTCTTCAAATTTTCAACTCTATGTGCCTGCTGCTTTGCCCATGGCTTCTCCAGCTCCTCAACCTTCCGTGCCTGTTGCTGTTCCATCTCTGCCTGTTTCCATGCCTTCCGTTAGGGAAGTAGGGTCTTCCATCAGAGAGATGCGGCTGGTGGTAATAGAGGTTCCAGCTAAGGGGAACCTTTTCAAGAAAACGGGTGAGCCCGAAGTGTGGCTCAAGCCTTTGATAGGTCCCTCTAAGAAAGCAAATCTAGCCAGTCACGGTGCTTTTACATGGGCCAATGAGGTCGTGCATACTTCTTTGAAGGTATGATGAAAGTTATCCTCTTTCACTCTCGTATATGAGATTTACCATATATGATTGGTTTATTTCTTGTAGATTAACCTTACAGGCATGGAGCTTATGAAGAAGGATTTCAAACACGGACCAAGAGACAAAAGAGTTGCAGACCGATGTTGATAATTGGAGAGCACAGTATGATAGCCTAAGGATTGACATGGATGCTTTAGAAGAGGAAAGGAGCACCTTGAAGCGGCAGATGAGACTCATGGCAGCAGAACTGGCAGTGAAGAGGGCTTCTTGCAGTCAAGCTGATAAATATAAGAGTGTTCTGGAGTCTTTGTTCGCGGAGCAGCTGTCCCGTGCCTCAGAGGAGATTAGAGACTTGAAGAACTTGTTAGGGTAGAAGGGGGAATACTCAGGCGAGCTCATGCAATCACTCAATCGTACTCAAGAAGACCTTCGTAGGGCTTTTGACAAAGCTCAAACTTTAGAGGATTCGATTGTTCCATTAAGGGTTGCCCATGAAGCTACGTAGGCGGAGAAGGACGGATTGAGAGCTGAGCTTCAAGTGTGGGCAAAGGATTATGATGATTTGGAAGAGGTGGCTGTCGTCGATGTGAGCTGGGCGTATATGAATTCTCGCCTTGACACATTGGTGGAAATGAGTCAAGAGGGTTTTTACCTTAGTGCTGAAATAGCCAAAACTAAGGAAGTCATGGAGAAGGCTCAACAAGGTCATAACCTTTCTTCACCTGATGGTGAGATTCCAGCCGCTCGTGCCTCTTTATCCCCAGTTGCTCCCGCTCCTTCTGCCACTGAAGTCAACTCCTCTCTTGAAAAAATTTAGTTGGTTTATCCCCCCCCCCTTTTTGTATCAATTGGTGGTTATACGTCTAAGTCCCCAAATGATAACTTAGGGGCACCACAATGTATATATAAAAATTTTATACGGTAAGTATAAGTTACTTAGTTTTAGCCGTTTTAATATATAAATGTTGGTTCGACTTTTGTTGAGTTTCTGTTTCACTCTTTAAGTCATTTGCATGCTTCATTTTTGAGGTTTTAGTTTTACCTTCGAGTTTTGCATGGGAAATGCTTTAGACTACTCGTACATTTTTGTAATAGGCACGGTGTCATATTAAATGTGTGCCTTTTTGTAATAGGCATAGTTTATGGAAGAGGGCCCTTTATAATTGACATGAAGAAGACGTCTCAACTTCATGATAATGCAATAGAGTGATAGGAATTTTACACATGTTTAAGAATGTTTCCAAGGAAAGTTTTTTGTTTGAACTTCCATGACATTTTACATGTGTTTGATTATCGTCTATTACTCATGCTTGCAACTGTTTTTGTTTAACAGATTTGATATACTCTTGTATTTCGTAACTGTTTTTCATAGGTAACAGTTTTTCGATATTAATACAAGGAAACAACTGTTTTTTATTAGTAACACTTTTTGTAAAGATTGGGGTTTTACCCGCAACTGTTTTGGAAACAGTTTTCTAATAAGTGCGAGGGAAATGTTTTTCATATTCATAACTATTTTTATTTTATAACAGTTTCTTGAACAAATACAAAGATTTAGATCTTTTCATCCATAACTGTTTTATTTGAGAACAGTTTTTTTTTTTTTTTTAATGAGTACATTGTGATGATCATTTACCCCTAACTGTTTTTATTACAACAGCTTTGAATAAGTATAAAGATGTACATTTCTTTCTCGTGACTAATATTTTGTCTTTCAACCTGAATATGTTCGAAGGTTTTGCTTTTTGAATTAGGCTTTGTATTTGGATGGCTCTTTTGATTTCTTTCGATTCTGCTCGTGTCACTTGTCTCGTTGGGTAGATGGGTCTTCAGGCTCAAGCTTTTGACTTTCTGATAGTCTTCTTTGCTTTGTCTTAGCCTTCCATACTATATAGTCCCCCAAGTGTTTGAGCTTTGAAGAATGAAATCTTGAGCACTTGATTATTCCGTCCTTCTGGTCCTTTTCCTGAAAAGGAAAAACATTCCGGACTCGAAGGTATATAGTTTTTTAGATGATTACTGCTTAACCCTTTTTAAAACGTCCATCAAAAAGTGTAACCCTAGATCGGGAATTGTGTTATTTCATCGCGTCTTTGCAGGTCTAATATCATCATCTGGTGATGGGTTAGCTTTGTGCCTATCATCTAAAAAAGTTAGTAAAATTTTTAAATGTTCAAAATAAAATCGAACGTGTGATACCTGACGGGGGGTATTCTTTTCTTTTAGAAGTAATACTTCTTTAGATGGATGGCGTTCCAGCTTGTTGGTAGAACTCTGCCGTCCATAGCTTCCAACTCATAGGCGCCTTTCCCAGCTATGCCTCGGATTTTGTAAGGTCCTTCCCAGTTTGGATTTAGCTTTCCTGCACCTGCTTCTTTCGTTGATTGAAAGACTTTTTTGAGGACGAAGTCCCCAATCTTAAAGTACCTGAGATGAGCTTTACGGTTGTAATAACGCTCTATGATTTGTTTTTGAGCTGCCATCCGTATCAATGCTGCTTCTCTCCGTGGTTCGAGCAGGTCCAGGTTGGTCCTTAATTCGTCTTCATTTTCACCTTCCATGGATGTTGATAACCTTATGCTTGGTTCGCCAATCTCCACGGGTATTAAGGCTTCTGAGCCATAAACAAGTGCGAACGGAGTTTCTCCCGTGGCTATCTTTGAAGTTGTTCTGTATGCCCATAGTATTGCTGGTAACTCATCAGGCCAATTTACTTTGGCTTTATCCAACCGCTTCTTTAGATTTTTGATGATGACCTTATTCGTTGAATCATCTTGACCATTAGCCACGGGGTGGTATGGCGTTGAAGTGATCCGCTTGATTTGCCAACTTTCGAAGAATTCTGTGATTTGCGAGCCTATGAATTGTGGGCCATTATCACACACAATTTCCTTTGGTATTCCAAAGCGGCATATTATGTTTCGCCATAAGAAGCTTTTAACTTCCTTTTCTCGCACTTGATTGAACGCTTCTGCCTTTACCCATTTTGTAAAATAGTCGGTTAGTACGAGTAAAAAATGTACCTGTCCTTTAGCTGTGGGAAGAGGTCCCACTATATCCATACCCCATTTCATGAAAGGCCATGGGGATATTATCAGATATAATAATTCCGCTGGTCGATGCATGTTATTGGCAAACCTTTGGCATCTGTCACATTTGGATACGACATTCTCGGCTTCTTCTTCCATCTTAGGCCAATAGTACCCGGCTCTGATTAGTGTTTTCACTAAGGATCTCGCCCCTGAGTGATTTCCACAGTGTCCTTCGTGGACTTCTTTCATCATAAATTCCGTTTGGTTAGGTCCGAGGCATTTAGCTAAGGGTCCTCCGAACATCTTGCGATAAAGTGAGTTGCGAATAAGGCAGTACCGTGCAGCTTTGCGGCAAAGTGCTTGAGCTGCTTTCCTATCTTCAGGTAGTCATTCTGAAAAAATTAAGAATTTCGTTTCTCCAGTCCCAGGTTAAGTTGTTGAAAGTAACCTCATTCCTGTCCTTGTCTATTATTGAATGAAATAGTTGAACTACAATTGTATTGTCTTTGTTCGTTACTTCCGTGACTGCTGCGAGGTTAGCTAGTGCATCTGCTTCTGCATTTTCCTCTCTAGGTATTTGCATTACCTTCCATGTTTTGAATTGTCTCACGAGCTCTCGTGCTTTTTCAAGATATTGTTGCATTCTAGTCTCTCGAGCGATGTAAGTATCCTGTATCTGATTTACTACCAATTGGGAGTCACTGTTTATCACAATTTGCTCGATTGAGAGCTCCCGTGCGAGTTCAAGCCCTGCAATAACAGCTTCGTACTCTGCTTCATTGTTAGTTGTAGGATAACACTTAATATCTTGTCGTGTCTTTTCACCCGAGGGTGATATCAAGACTATGCCTAAGCCGGCGCCTTTTATATTTGAAGAACCATCGGTGAACAA
>ML319775.1:0-21563 GCA_005239505.1 Nicotiana paniculata
GGGTCATATTTAATGTCCCGAAAAAATATCATGTAACCCGTTACCGGCTTCGTACCAAGGCGTCCGGCTTGGACCATGGCAATGGATAATATAGGCACGAATGGCAGAATTCCAGTTTAATTCCCATAAAATACCAAAAAATATGACTTGATCATTTCGAAGCATTGGTTATGGTTCCTTGGGCCGTATTTTATGTCCCAGAGAAATATCATGTTATCCGATACTGGCTTCGTACCAAGGCGTCCGGCCTGGACTATGGCAGGCGATAATACAGGCACGGCTGGCAGGATTCCAGTTTAATTGCAATAAAATTCCGAAAAATGTAACTTGATCATTTCAAAGTGTTGTTTATGAATCCTTGGGTTGTATTTGATGTCCCAGACAAATATCATGTGATTCGGTACCGGCTACGTACCAAGGCGTCCGGCCTGGATCATAGAAGGCGATAATGCATGCACGACATGGCAGAATTCTAGTTTAATTGCCATAAAATGCGAAAAAATCCTTTTGAAGAGTTGGTTATGGTTTCTTGGGTTATATTTGATGTCCCCGACAAATATCATGCGATCCGATACCAGATCCGTACCAAGGCGTCCGGCATGGACCATGGATGGCGATAATACAGGCACGACTGGCTGAATTGCAGTTTAATTGCCATAAAATGCCAAAAAATGTAACTTGATCATTTCATAGCATTGGTTATGGTTCCTTGGGTCATATTTGATGTCCTGGATAAATATCATGTGATCCGGTACAGGCTCCGTACCGAGGCGTCCGGCCTGGACCATGGCAGGCGGTAATACAGGCACGACATGCAGAATTCCAATTTAATTGCCATAAAATGCCAAAAAATGTAACTTGATAATTTCGAAGAGTTGGTTATGGTTCCTTGTGTTTTATTTGATGTCCCANTGGACCATGGCAGGCGGTAATACAGGCACGACATGCAGAATTCCAATTTAATTGCCATAAAATGCCAAAAAATGTAACTTGATAATTTCGAAGAGTTGGTTATGGTTCCTTATGTTTTATTTGATGTCCCACACAAATATCATATGATCCGGTATCGGCTCCGTACCAAGGCGTCCGACCTGGACCATGGCAAGCGATAATACAGGCACGACTGGCAGAATTCCAATTTAATTGCCATAAAATACCAAAAAAATGTAACTTGATCATTTTGAAGTGTTGTTTATGGTTCCTTGGGAGGTATTTGCTGTCCCGGACAAATATCATGCGATCCAGTACCTGCTCCGTACCAAGGCGTCCGACCTGGACCATGGCAGGCGATAATACAAGCAGGACTAGCGGAATTCCAGTTTAATTGCCATAAAATGCCAAAAAATGTAACTTGATCATTTCTAAGAGTTGGTTATGGTTACTTGGGTCGTATTTGATGTTCCGGACAAATATGATGCGATCCGGTACCGGCTCCATACCAAGGTGTCCGGCCTGGACCATGGATGGCGATAATACATGCATGACTGGCGGAATTCCAGTTTAATTGTCATAAAATGTAACTTGATCATTTCGAAGCATTGGTTATGGTTCATTTGATCATATTTAATGTCCCGGACAAATATCATGTGATCCGGTATCAGCTCCATACCAGGGCGTCCGGCCTGGACCATGGCAGGCGATATTACAGGCACGACTAGCGGAATTTCAATTTAATTGCCATAAAATCCCAAATAAATGTAACTTGATCATTTCGAAGAGTTGGTTATGGTTACTTGGGTCGTATTTGATGTCCCAGACAAATATCAGGCGATCCGGTACCGGCTCCATACCTAGGTGTCCGGCCTGAACCATGGATGGCGATAATACATTCATGACTGGCGGAATTCCAGTTTAATTGTCATAAAATGTAACTTGATCATTTCGAAGCATTGGTTATGGTTCCTTGGGTCATATTTAATGTCATGGACAAATATCATGTGATCCGGTACCAGCTCCGTACCAAGGCGTCCGACCTGAACCATGGAAGGCGATATTACAGGCACGACTAGCGGAATTCTAGTTTAATTGCCATAAAATGCCAAACAAATGTAACATGCTAATTTTGAAGAGTTGGTTATGGTTACTTGGGTCGTATTTGATGTCCCGGAGAAATATCAGGCGATCCGGTACCGGCTCCGTACCAAGGCGTCCGGCCTGGACCATGGCAGGCGATAATACAGGCACGACTGGCGGAATTCCAGTTTAATTGCCATAAAATGCCAAAAAATTTAACTTGATCATTTTGAAGCATTGGTTATGGTTACTTGGGTCGTCTTTGATGTCCTGGTCAAATATCATGTGATCCGGTACCGGCTTCGTACCAAGGCGTCCGGCCTGGACCATGGCAGGCGATAATACAGGCACGACTGGCGGAATTCCAGTTTAATTGCCATAAAATGCCAAAAAATGTAACTTGATCATTTGGAAGCGTTGGTTTTGGTTCCTTGTGTTGTATTTGATGTCCCAGAAAAATATCTCGCGATCCGATACCGGATCTATACCAAGGCGTCCGGCCTGGACCATGGCAGGCGATAATGGAGGCACGACTAACGGAATTCCAGTTTAATTGCCATAAAATGCCAAAAAATGTAACTTGATCATTTCTAAGCGTTGGTTATGGTTCCTTGGGTCGTATTTGATGTCCCGGAGAAATATCATGTGATCCGGTACCATCTTCGTACCAAGGCGTCCGGGCAGGACCATGGCAGGCGATATTACAGGCTTGACTAGCGGAATTCCAGTTTAATTGCCATAAAATGCCAAAAAATGTAACTTGATCATTTCGAAGAGTTGGTTATGGTTACTTGGGTCGTATATGATTCCCGGACAAATATCATGCGATCCGGTATCGACTCCATACCAAGGTGTCCGGTCTGGACCATGGATGGCGATAATAAAGGCACAATTGGCGGAATTCCAGTTTAATTCCCATAAAATGTAACTTGATCATTTCGAAGCATTGGTTATGGGTCCTTGGGTCATATTTTATGTCCCATACAAATATCATGCGATCCGGTACCAGTTCCATACCAAGGCGTCCGGCCTGGACCATGGCAGGCGATATTACAAGCACGACTAGCCGAATTTTAGTTTCATTGCCATAAAATGCCAAAAAATGTAACTTGATCATTTCGAAGAGTTGGTTAAGGTTACTTGGGTCGTATTTGATGTCCCAGACCGATATCATGCGATCCGGTACCGGCTCCATACCAAGGTGTCCGGCCTGGACCATAGATGGTGATAATATAGGCACGACTGGCGGAATTCCAGCTTAATTGCCATAAAGTGTAACTTGATCATTTCGAAGCTTTGGTTATGGTTCCTTGGGTCATATTTGATGTCCCAAAAAAATATCGTGCGATATGGTACCGGCTCCGTACCAAGGCGTCCGGCCTGGACCCTGGCAGGCAATAATACAGGCACGACGAGCAAAATTCCAGTTTAATTGCCATAAAATGCCAAAACATGTAACTTGATCATTTCGAAGCATTGGTTATGGTTCCTTGGGTCGTATTTGATGTCCGGAAAAATATCATGCGATCCAGAACCGGCTCCATACCAAGGCGTCCGGCCTGGACCATGGGAGGTGATAAATACAGGCACGACTAGCGGAATTCCAGTTTAATTACCATAAAATTCCAAAAATTGTAACTTGATAATTTCGAAGAGTTGGTTATGGTTACTTGTGTTGTATTTGATGTACCAGACAAATATCATATGATCCGGTATCGGCTCCGTACCAAGGCGTCCGGCCTGGATCATGGATGGCGATAATACATGCACGACTGGCGGAATTCAAGTTTAATTGTCATAAAATGTAACTTGATTATTTCGAAGCGTTGGTTATGGTTCCTTGGGTAATATTTGATGTCCCGGACAAATATCATGTGATCCGGTACCAGCTCCCTACCAAGGCGTCCGGCTTGGACCATGGCAAGCGATATTCATGCACGACTAGCAGAATTCCAGTTTAATTGCCATAAAATGCCAAACAAATGTAACTTGATCATTTCGAAGAGTTGGTTATGGTTACTTGGGTCGTATTGATGTCCCGGACAAATATCATGCGATCCGGTATCAGCTCCATACCAAGGTGTCCGGCCTGGACCATGCATGGCGATAATACAGGCACGACTGGCCGGATTCCAGTTTAATTGTCGTAAAATGTAACTTGATCATTTCGAAGAATTGGTTATGGTTCCTTGGGTCATATTTGATGTCCCACACAAATATCATGCGATCCGGTACCAGCTCCGTACCAAGGCATCCGGCCTGGAGCATGGCAGGTGATAATACAGGCACGGCTAGCGGAATTCCAGTTTAATTGCCATAAAATGCCAAAAAAATGTAACTTGATCATTTCGAATCGTTGGTTATGGTTCCTTATGTTGTATTTGATGTCCCTGAAAAATATCACGTGATCCGGTACCGGCTTTGTACCAAGGCGTCCGGCCTGGATCATGGCAGGCGATAGTAGAGGCACGACTGACAGAATTCCAGTTTAATTGCCATAAAATGCCAAAAAAATGTAACTTGATCACTTCGAAGAGTTGGTTATGGTTACTTGGGTCATATTTGATGTCCTGGACAAATATCATGCGATCCGGTATCGGCTCCATACCAAGGTGTCCGGCCTGGACCACGGATGGCGATAATATAGGCACGAGTGGCCGAATTCCATTTTAATTGCCGTAAAATGTAACTTGATCATTTCGAAGCATTGGTTATGGTTCCCTGGGGTCATATTTGATGTCCCAGACAAATATCTTGTGATCTGGTACCAGCTCCGTAACAAGGCATCCGGCCTGGACCATGGCAGGCGATATTACAAGCACGACTAGTCGAATTCCAGTTTAATTGCCATAAAATGCCAAAAAATGTAACTTTATCATTTCGAAGAGTTGGTTATGGTTACTTGGGTTGTATTTGATGTCCCAGACCGATATCATGCGATCCGGTACCGGCTCCATACCAAGATGTCCGACCTGGACCATAGATGGTGATAATACAGGCACGACTATCGGAATTCCAGTTTAATTGCCATAAAGTGTAACTTGATCATTTCGAAGCTTTGGTTATGGTTCCTTGGGTCATATTTGATGTCCTGGTCAAATTTCATGTGATCCGGTACCGGCTTCGTACCAAGGCGTCCGGCCTGGACCATGGCAGGTGATAATACAGGCACGACTAGCGGAATTCCAGTTTAATTGCCATAAAATGCCAAAAAATGTAACTTTATCATTTTAAAGAGTTGGTTATGGTTACTTGGGTCGTGTTTGATGTCCCAGACCGATATCATGCGATCTGGTACCGTCTCCATACCAAGATGTCCGGCCTGGACCATAGATGGTGATAATACAGGCACGACTGGCGGAATTCCAGTTTAATTGCCATAAAATGCCAAAAAAATCAACTTGATCATTTAGAAGCATTGGTTATGGTTCCTTGGGTCGTATTTGATGTCTGGAAAAATATCATGCGATTCGGAACTGGCTCCGTACCAAGGCGTCCGGCCTGGACTATAAATGGCGATAATACAGGCACGACTAGCGGAATTCCAGTTTAATTGCCATAAAATGCCAAAAAAATCAACTTGATCATTTAGAAGCATTGGTTATGGTTCCTTGTGTCGTATTTGATGTCCCGGAGAAATATCATGTGATCCGGTACCGGCTCCGTACCAAGGCGTCCGACCTGGACTATGGCAGGCGATAATATAGGCACGGATGGCGGAATTCCAATTTAATTGCAATAAAATTCCAAAAAATGTAACTTCATCATTTCAAAGCTTTGGTTATGAATCCTTGGATTGTATATGATGTCCCGTACAAATGTCATGTGATTCGGTACCGGCTACGTACCAAGGCGTCCGGTCTGGATCATGGAAGGCGATAATGCAGGCAGGACTTGGCGGAATTCTAGTTTAATTGCCATAAAATGCCAAAAAATGTAACTTGATCATTTCGTAGCATTTGTTATGGTTCCTTGGGTCATATTGATGTCCCGAACAAATATCATGCAATCCGGTACAGGCTCCATACTGAGGCGTCCGACGTGGACCATGGCAGGCGGTAATACAGGCACGACTGGCGGAATACAAATTTAATTGCCATAAAATGACAAAAATGTAACTCGATCATTTTGAAGTGTTGGTTATGGTTCCTTGGGTCGTATTTGATTTCCTTGAGAAATATCATGTGATCCAGTACCGGCTCCATAGAAAGGCGTCTGGCCTGGACCATGGCAGGTGATAATACATGCACGATTGGCTAAATTCAAGTTTAATTGCTATAGAATTCCAAAAATTTAACTTGATCATTTAGAAGCGTTGGTTATGGTTCTTTGATTCGTATTTGATGTCCCGGACAAATATCATGCGATCCAGTACCGGCTCCGTACCAAGGCGTCCGGACTGGACCATGGCAGGCCATAATACATGCACGTCTGGCGGAATTCCAGTTTAATTTCTATAAAATACCAAAAAATGTAAATTAATCATTTCTAAGCATTGGTTACGGTTCCTTGTGTCATATTTGATGTCTCGGACAAATATCATAAGATTTGGTACCGGCTCCGTACCAAGGATCCGACCTGGACCATGGCAGGCGATAATACAGGCATGACTAGTGGATTTCAAGTGTAATTGCCAAAAATTTCCAAAAAATGTAACTTGATCATTTCGAAGCATTGGTTATGGTTCCTTGGGTCATATTTAATATCACGGACAATGTCGTGCGACCCGGTACTAGCTCCGTACCAAGGCGTCCGGCCTGGACCATGGTAGGCGATAATACAGGCACGACTGTCGGAATTCAAAGTTTATTGCCATAAAATGCCAAAAAAATGTAACTTGATCATTTCAGAGCATTGGTTATGGTTATGTGGGTCGTATTTGATGTCTAGGAAAAATATCATGCGATCCGGTACCGGCTCCGTACCAAGGCGTCCTGCCTGGACCATAATTGCCGTAAAATGCCAGAAAATGTAACTTGATCATTTTGAAGCGTTGGTTATGGTTCCTTGGGTGATATTTCATATCCCGGACAATATCATGCGACCCCGTACCGGCTCCGTACAAAGGCGTCCGGCCTGTACCATTGCACGCGATAATAAAAGGCACGACTATCGGAATTCCTGTTCAATTTCCATAAAATGCCAAAAATATGTAACTTGATCATTTCAGAGCGTTGGTTATGGTTCTGTGGGTCGTATTTGATGTACTAGAGAAATATCATGCGATCCGGTACCGGCTACGTACCACGGCGTCCGGCCTGGACCATGGCAGGCGATAATACAGGCACGACTGGCGGAATTCCAGTTTAATTGCCATAAAATGCCAAAAGATGTAATTTGATCATTTTGAAGCATTAGTTATGGTTCCTTGGGTCGTATTTGATGTCTTGGAGAAATATCATGCGATCCGATACAGGCTCCGTACCAAGGCGTCCGGCCTGGAACATGGTAGGCAATAATATAGACACGACTGGCAGAATTGCAGTTTAATTGCCATAAAATGCCAAAAAATGTAACCTGGTCATTTCGAAGCGTTCGTTATGGTTCCTTGGCTCGTATTTGATGTCCCGGACAAATATCATGATATCCGGTATCGGCTCCATACCAAGGCGTCTGGCTTGGACCATGGCAGGCGATAATACAGGCACGACTGGCGGAATTCCAGTTTAATTGCCATAAAATGCCAAAAGATGTAATTTGATCATTTTGAAGCGTTGGTTACGGTTCCTTGGGTCGTATTTGATGTCCTGGAGAAATATCATGCGATCTGATCCAGGCTCCGTACCAAGGCGTCCGGCCTGGAGCATGGCATGTAATAATACAGGCACGACTGGCGGAATTGCAGTTTAATTGCCATAAAATGCCAAAAAATGTAACTTGATCATTTCGAAGCATTGGTTATGGTTCCTTGGGTCGTATTTGATGTCCCGGATAAATATCATGATATCCGGTACTGGCTCCATACCAAGGCGTCCGGCCTGGACCATGGCAGGCGATAATTCAGGCACGACTGGCGAAATTCTAGTTTAATATCCATATAATGCAAAAAAATGTAACTTGATCATTTCGAAGCATTGGTTATGGTTCCTTGGGTCGTATTTGATGTCCCGGAGAAATATCATGTGATTCGGTACCGGCTCCGTACCAAGGCATTCAACCTGGACTATGGCAGGCAATAATACAGGCGCGGCTGGCGAAATTCCAGTTTAATTGCCATAAAATTCGAATAAATGTAACTTGATCATTTCGAAGCATTGGTTATGAATCCTTGGGTTGTATTTAATTTCCCGGACAAATATCATGCAATTCGGTACGGGCTACGTACCAAGGCGTCCGGCCTGGACCATAGAAGGCGATAACACAGGCACGACTTGGCGGACTTTTAGTTTAATTTCCATAAAACGCGAAAAAATGTAACTCTATCCTTTCGAAGAGTTGGTTATGGTTTCTTGGGTTGTGTTTGATATACCGGAATAATATCATACAATCCGTTACTAGATCTATACAAAGGCGTCCGGCCTGGACCATGGATGGCGATAATACAGGCACGACTGGTTGAATTCCTGT
This sequence comes from Nicotiana paniculata, assembly GCA_005239505.1. Lineage (NCBI taxonomy): Eukaryota > Viridiplantae > Streptophyta > Magnoliopsida > Solanales > Solanaceae > Nicotiana > Nicotiana paniculata. The sequence goes on from ML319775.1 coordinate 8,581, forward strand.
TTAATTGCCATAAAATGCCAAAAGATGTAATTTGATCATTTCGAAGCGTTGGTTATGGTTCCTTAGGTTGTATTTGATGTCCTGGAGAAATATCATGCGATCCGATACAAGCTCCGTACCAAGGTATCCGGCCTGGAACATGGTAGGCAATAATACAGGCCCGACTGGCGGAATTGCAGTTTAATTGCCATAAAATGCCAAAAAATGTAACCTGGTCATTTCGAAGCGTTCCTTATGGTTCCTTGGCTCGTATTTGATTTCCCGGACAAATATCATGATATCCTGTACCGGCTCCATACCAAAGCGTCCGGCCTGGACCATGGCAGGCGATAATACAGGCACGACTGGCGGAATTCCAGTTTAATTTCCATATAATGCAAAAAAATGTAACTTGATCATTTAGAAGCGTTGGTTATGGTTACTTGGGTCGTATTTTATGTCCACGACAAATATCATGCAATCCGGTACCGTATCCGTACCAAGGCGTCCGGCCTGGACCATGGAAGGCGCTAATACAAGCACGACTGGCGGAATTCCAGTTTAATTGCGATAAAATGCCAAAAAATGTAACTTGATTATTCCGAAGCGTTGGTTATGGTTCCTTGGGTCATATTTCATATCCCAGAAAATATCATGTGACCCGGTAACGGCTCCGTACGAAGGCGTCCGGCCTGTACCATGGCAGGCGATAATACATGCACGAGTGTTGGAATTCCAGTTTAATTGCCATAAAATGCCAAAAATATATAACTTGATCATTTCAGAGCGTTAGTTATGGTTCTGTGGGTCGTATTTGATGCCCTGGAAAAATATCATGCGATCCGGTACCAGCTCTGTACCAAGGCGTCCGGCCTGGACCATGGCAGGCGATAATAGAGGCACGACAGACGGAATTCCAGTTTAATTGCCATAAAATGCCAAAAAATATAACTTGATCATTTCGAAGCGTTGGTTATGGTTCCTTGGGTCGTATTTGAGGTCCAGGACAAATATCATACTATCTGGTCCAGCTCCGTACCAAGGCGTCCGGCCTGGACCATGGCAGGCGCTAATACAGGCACGACTGGCGGAATTCCAGTTTAATTGACATAAAATGCCAAAAAATGTAAATTGATCTTTTCGAAGCGTTGGTTATGGTTCCTTGGGGCATATTTAATCTCCCGGACAAATATCATACAACCCGGTACCGGCTCCGTACCAAGGCGTCCGGCCTGGACCATAGAAGGCGATAATATAGGCACGACTGGCAGAATTCCACTATAATTGTCGTAAAATGCCAAAAAATGTAACTTGATCATTTCGAAGCGTTGGTTATTGTTCCTTGGGTCATAATTCATATTTAGGACAATATCATGCGACCCGGTACCGGATCTGTACCAAGGCGTCCGGCCTGTACCATGGCACGCGATAATAAAAGGCACGACTATCAGAATTCCAGTTTAATTTCCATAAAATGACAAAAATATGTAACTTGAACATTTCAGAGTGTTGGTTATGGTTCCGTGGGTCGTATTTGATGTCCTAGAGAAATATCATGCGATCCGGTACCGGCTACGTACCACGGCGTCCGGCCTGGACAATGGCAGGTGATAATACAGGCACGACTGGCGGAATTCCAGTTTAATTGCCATAAAATGCCAAAAGATGTAATTTGATCATTTCGAAGCGTTGGTTATTGTTCCTTGGGTCGTATTTGATGTCCCGGAGAAATATCATGCGATCCGATACAGGCTCCGTACCAAGGCGTCCGGCCTGGACCATGGCAGGCGATAATACAGGCACGACTGGCGGAATTGCATTTTAGTTGCCATAAAATGCCAAAAAATATAACCTGGTCATTTCGAAGCGTTGGTTATGGTTCCTTGGCTCGTATTTGATGTCCCCGACAAATATCATGATATCCGGTACCGGCTCCATACCAAGGCGTCTGGCCTGGACCATGGCAGGCGATAATACAGGCACGACTAGCGAAAATTCTAGTTTAATTTCCAAATAATGCAAGAAAATGTAACTTGATCATTTCGAAGCATTGGTTATGGTTCCTTGGGTCGCATTTGATGTCCCGGAGAAATATCATGTGATTCGGTACCGGCTCTGTACCAAGGCATCCGACCTGGACTATGGCAGGAAATATTACAGGCACGGCTGGCGGAATTCCAGTTTAATTGCCATAAAATTCGAATAAATGTAACTTGATCATTTTGAAGCATTGGTTATGAATCCTTGGGTTGTGTTTGATTTCCCGAACAAATATCATGCAATTCGGTACCAGCTACGTACCAAGGCGTCCGGCCTGGACCATAGAAGGCGATAACGCAGGCATGACTTGGCGGAATTTTAGTTTAATTTCCATAAAATGCGAGAAAATGTAACTCTATCCTTGCGAAGAGTTGGTTATGTTTCTTGGGTTGTATTTGATATACCGGAATAATATCATACAATCCGGTACTAGATCCATACCAAGGCATCCGGCCTGGACCATGGATGGCGATAATACAGGCACGACTGGCTGATTCCTGTTTAATTGCCATAAAATGCCAAAAGATGTAATTTGAACATTTCGAAGCGTTGGTTATGGTTCCTTAGGTCGTATTTGATGTCCTGGAGAAATATCATGCGATCCGATACAGGCTCCGTACCAAGGCGTCCGGCCTGGACCATGGCAGGCGATAATACAGGCACAACTAGCAGAATTCCAGTTTAATTGCCATAAAATGCCAAATAATGTAACTTGATCATTTCGAAGCATTGGTTATTTTTCCTTGGGTCGTATTTGATGTCCCGGAAAAATATCATGAGGTCCGGTACCGGCTCCGTACCAAGGCGTCCGGCCTGGACCATGGCAGGCGATAATACAGGCACGACTGGCGGAATTCCAGTTTAATTGCCATAAAATGCCAAAATATGTAACTTGATCATTTTGAAGCGTTGGTTATGGTTCCTTGGTTCGAATTTTATGTCTCGGTAAATATCATGAGATTTGGTACCGGCTCCATACCAAGGAGTCCGACCTGGACCACGACGGGCGATAATACAGGCACGACTGGCGGAATTCCAGTTTAATTGCCATAAAATGCCAAAATATGTAACTTGATCATTTCAAAGCATTGGTTATGGTTCCTTGGGTCGTATTTGACGTTCCGGAGAAATATCATGTGATACGGTACCGGCTCCGTACCAAGGCGTCCGGCCTGGACTATGGCAGGCGATAATATATGCACGACTAACGAAATTCCAGTTTAAATTCAAAAAATGTAATTTAATCATTTCGAAGCGTTGGTTATGGTTCCTTGGATAGTATTTGATGTCCCAGAGAAATATCAAGTGATCCGGTGCCGGCTCCTTACCAAGGCGTCCGGTTTGGACCATGGCAGGCGATAATAGAGGCACGACTGGCGGAATTCCAGTTTAATTGCCATAAAAAGCCAAAAATGTAACTTGATCATTTGATAGCGTTGGTCATGGTTCCTTGGGTCAAATTTGATGTCCCAGACAAATATCATGCGATCCGGTACCGTTTCCGTACCAAGGCGTCCGGCCTGGACCATGGCAGGCGATAATACATGCACGATTGGCGGAATTCAAGTTTAATTGCCATAAATTTCCTAAAAATGTAACTTGATCATTTAGATGTGTTGGTTATGGTTCTTTGGGTCGTATTTGATGTCCCGGACAAATATCATGCGATCCGGTGCCGGCTCCATACCAAGGCGTCCGGACTGGGCCATGGCAGGCGATAATACATACACGACTCGCAGAATTCCAGTTTAATTGCCATAAAATACCAAATAATGTAACTTGATCATTTCGAAGCATTGGTTATGGTTCCTTGGGTCGTATTTAATATCCTGGAGAAATATCATGTGATCCGGTACCGCCTTCTTACCAAGGCATCCTTCCTGGACCATGGCAGGCGATAATACAGGCACGACTAGCGGAATTCCAGTTTAATTGCCATAAAATGACAAAAAATTTAAATTTATCATTTCGAAGCATTGGTTATGGTTCCTGGTGTCGTATTTGATGTCTCCGACAAATATCATGAGATTTGGTACCGGCTCCGTACCAAGGAGTCCGACCTGGACCATAGCAGGCGATAATACATGCATGATTGGAGAAATTCAAGTTTAATTGCCAATAAATGCCAAAAAAAGTAACTTGATCATTTAGAAGCGTTGTTTATGGTTCCTTGGGTCATATTTGAAGTCCCGGACAAATATCATGCGATTCGGTACCGGCTAGGAACCACGGCGTCCAACCTGGACCATGGCACGCGATGATACAGGCACGACTAACAAAATTCTAGTTTAATTGCCATAAAATACCAAAAAATATAACTTAACCATTTCGAAGAAAAAGTTATGGTTCCTTGGGTTATATTTATTGTCCCGGAAAAATATCATGCGATCCGGTATCGGCTCCATACCAAGGCGTCCGGGCTAGACCATGGTAGGCTATAATACAGGCACGACTGGTGGAATTCCAGTTTAACTGCCATAAAATGCCAAAAAATGTAACTTGATCATTTCGAAGCATTGGTTATGGTTCCTTGGGTCGTATTTGATGTCCTGGTAAAATATCATGCGACCCGGTGCCGGCTCCGTACCAAGGCGTCCGGCCTGGACCATGGCAGGCGATAATACAGGCACGACTGGTGAAATTCTAGTTTAATTGCCATTAAATGCCAAAAAATATAACTTCATCATTTCAAATCGTTGGTTATGAATCCTTGGATTATATATTATGTCCTGGACAAATATCATGCGATACGGTACCGGCTACAAACCACAGCTTCCGGCCTGGACCATGGCAGGCGATAATACAGGCACGACTGACAAAATTCTAGTTTAATTGCCATAAAATGCCAAAAAATGTAACTTAACCATTTCGAAGAGTTAGTTATGGTTCCTTGGGTTGTATTTGTTGTCCCGGTAAAATATCATGCGATCCAATATCGGCTCCATACCAAGGCGTCCGGCCTAGCCCATGACAGGCTATAATACAGGCACGACTGGCGGAATTCCAGTTTAATTGCCATAAAATGCCAATAAAATGTAACTTGATCATTTCGAAGCGTTGGTTATGGTTCATTGGGTCGTATTTGATGTCCTGGTCAAATATCATGCGACCCGGTACCGGCTCCGTACCAAGGCGTCCGGCCTGAACAATGGCAGGTGATAATACAGGCACGACTGGCAGAATTCCAGTTTAATTGCAATAAAATTCCAAAAAATGTAACTTCATCATTTCAAAGCGTTGGTTATGAATCCTTGGATTGTATTTGATGTCCCGGACAAATATCATGCGATTCGGTACCGTCTACGTACCAAGGCGGCCGGTCTGGATCATGGAAGGCGATAATGCAGGCAGGACTTGGCGGAATTCTAGTTTAATTGCCATAAAATGCCAAAAAATCCTGTCGAAGAGTTGGTTATGGTTTCTTGGGTTGTATTTGATGTCCTAGACAAATATCATGCGATCTGGTACCAGATCCGTACCAAGGCGTCTGGACTGGACCATGGCAGGCGATAATGGAGGCACGACTGGTGGAATTCCAGTTTAATTTCCATAAAATTCCAAAAAAATGTAATTTGATCATTTCGAAGCGTTGGTTATGGTTCCTTGGGTCGTATTTGATGACTTGGATAAATATCATGCTATCCAGTGCCGGCTCCGTATTAAGGCGTCCGGTCCGGACCATGGCAGGCGATAATACAGGCACGACTTGCGGAATTCCAGTTTAATTGCCATAAAATGCCAAAAAATGTAACTTGATCATCTCAAAGTGTTAGTTATGGTTCCTTGGGTCATAGTTAATGTCCCGGTCAAATATCATGTGATCTGGTACCGGCTTCGTACCGAGGCGTCCGGTCTGGACCATGGGAGGTGATAAATACATGCACGACTGGCGGAATTCCTGTTTAATTGCCATAAAATGCCAAAAAATGTAACTTGATAATTTCGATGAGTTGGTTATGGTTCCTTGTGTTGTATTTGATGTCCAAGACAAATATGATATGATCCAGTATCGGCTCCGTACCAAGGCGTCCGGCCTGGACCATGGCAAGCGATAAATAGGCACGACTGGCAGAATTCCAATTTAATTGCCATAAAATGCCAAAAAATGTAACTTGATCATTTTGAAGCATTGGTTATGGTTCCTTGGGTGGTATTTGATGTCCCAGACAAATATCATGTGATCCAGTACCAGCTCCGTACCAAGGCGTCCGGCCTGGACCATGGCAGGCGATATTAGAGGCAGGACTAGCGGAATTCCAGTTTAATTGCCATAAAATGCCAAAAAATGTTACTTGGTCATTTCGAAGAGTTGGTTATGGTTACTTGAGTCGTATTTGATTTTTCGGAAAAATATCATGCGATCCGGTACCGGCTCCATACCAAGGTGTCCGGCCTGAACCATGGATGGTGATAATACAGGCACGACTAGATGATTCCAGTTTAATTGCCATAAAATGTAACTTGATCATTTCGAAGCATTGGTTATGGTTCCTTGGGTCGTATTTGATGTCCCGTAAAAATATCATGCGATCCGGTACTGGCTCCATACCAAGGTGTCCGGCCTGGACCATGGATGGTGATAATACAGGCACGACTGGCGGAATTCCAGTTTAATTGCCATAAAATGTATCTTGATCATTTTGAAGCGTTGGTTATGGTTACTTGGATCGTATTTGATGTCCCGGACAAGTATCATGCTATCCGGTACTGGCACCGTACCAAGGCGTCCGGCCTGGACCATGGCTGGCGATAATACAGGCACGACTGGCGGAATTCCAGTTTAATTGCCATAAAATGCCAAAAAATGTAACTTGATCATTTCGAAGCGTTGGTTATGGTTCCTTGGGTCGTATTTGATGTCCCGATCAAATATCATGTGATCCGGTACCGGCTTCGTACCAAGGCGTCCGGCCTGGACCTGGCAGGTGATAATACAGGCACGACTAGCGGAATTCCATTTTAATTGCCATAAAATGCCAAAAAATGTAACTTGATCATTTCGAAGCATTGGATATGGTTCCTTGGGTCGTATTTGATGTCCACCAAAAAAATCATGCTAATACAAGCACGATTGGCGGAATTCCAGTTTAACTTCCATAAAATGCCAAAAAATTTAACTTGATCATTCCGAAGCGTTGGTTATGGTTCCTTGGGTCATATTTCATATCCCGGAAAATATCATGTGACCCGGTACCGAATCCGTACCAAGGCATCCGACTTTACCATGGCAGGCGATAATACATGCACGACTGTCGGAATTCCAATTTAATTGCCATGAAATGCCAAAAATATGTAACTTGATAATTTCAGAGCGTTAGTTATGGTTCCGTGGGTCGTATTTGATGTCCTGGAAAAATATCATGCGATCCGATACCGGCTTTGTACCAAGGCGTCCGGCCCGGACCATGGCAGGCGATAATAGAGGCACGACTGACGGAATTCCAGTTTATTTGCCATAAAATGCCAAAAAATATAACTTGATCATTTCGAAGCATTGGTTATGGTTCCTTGGGTAGTATTTGATGTCCAGGACAAATATCATGCGATCCGGTACCGGCTCCGTACCAAGGCGTCTGGCCTGGAGCATGGCAGGCGCAAATACAGGCACGAATGGCGGAATTCCAGTTTAATTGCCATAAAATGCCAAAAATTGTAACTTGATCATTTCGAATCGTATGTTATGGTTCCTTGGGTCATATTTAATGTCCCGGACAAATATCATGCGACCCGGTACCGGCTTCGTACCAAGGTGTCCGGCCTGGACCATAGCAGGCGATAATACAGGCACGACTGGCAGAATTCCACTATAATTGCCGTAAAATGCCAAAAATGTAACTTGATCATTTCAAAGCGTTGGTTATGGTTCCTTGGGTCATATTTAATATCCCGGACAATATCATGTGACCCAGTACCGGCTTCGTACCAAGGCGTCCGGCCTGTACCATGGAACACGATAATAAAAGGCACGACTATCGGAATTCCATAAAATGCCAAAAATAGGTAACTTGATCATTTCAGAGCATTGGTTATGGTTCCTTGGGTCGTATTTGATATCCTGGAGAAATATCATGTGATTCGGTACCAGCTCCGTACCAAGGCATCCGACCTGGACTATGGCAGGCAATAATACAGGCACGGCTGGCGGAATTCCAGTTTAATTGCCATATAATTTCAATAAATGTAACTTGATCATTTCGAAGTATTGGTTATGAATCCTTGGGTTGTATTTGATTTCCTGGACAAATATCATGGGATTCGGTACCGGCTACGTTCCAAGGCGTCCGGCCTGGACCATAGAAGGCGATAACGCAGGCACGACTTGTCGAAATTCTAGTTTAATTTCCACAAAATGCAAAAAAATGTAACTTGATCCTTTCGAAGAGTTGGTTATAGTTTCTTGGGTTGTATTTGATGTCTCGGAAAAATATCATGCAATCTGGTACTAGATCCATACCAAGGCGTCCGGCCTGGACCATAAATGGCGATAATACAGGCACGACTGGCTGAATTCCTATTTAATTGCCATAAAATGCCAAAAAAAGTAACTTGATCATTTCGAAGCATTGGTTATGGTTACTAGGGTCATATTTGATGTCCTGGACAAATATCATGCGATCCGATACGGGCTCCGTACCATGGCGTCCGGCATGGACCATGGCAGGCGATAATACACGCACGACTGGCAGAATTCAAATTTAATTGCCATAAAATGCCAAAAAATGTAACTTGATCATTTCAAAGCGTTGGTTATGGTTACTTGGGTCGTATTTGATGTATCGGATAAATATCATGAGATTTGGTACCGGCTCTGTTCGAAGGAGTCCGACCTGGACCATGGCAGGCGATAATACATGCATGACTGGCGAAATTCAAGTTTAATTGCCATAAAATGCCAAAAAAAGTAACTTGATCATTTCAAAGCATTGGTTATGGTTCCGCTGGTCATATTTGATGTCCCGGACAAATATCATGCGATTCAGTATCGGCTACGAACCACGACGTCCGGCCTGGACCATGGCAGGCGATAATACAGGCACGACTGACGAAATTCTAGTTTAATTGCCATAAAATGCCAAAAAATGTAACTTAACCATTTCGAAGAGTTGGTTATGGTTCCTTGGGTTGTATTTGTTGTCCCGAAAAAATATCATGCGATCCGGTATCGGCTCCAAACCAAAGCTTCCGGCCTAGACCATGGCAGGCTATAATACAGGCACGACTGGCGAAATTCCAGTTTAATGCCCATAAAATTCCAAAAAATGTAACTTGATCATTTCGAAGCGTTGGTTATGGTTCCTAGGGTCGTATTTGATGTCCTGGTCAAATATCATGCAACCCGGTACCGGCTCCGTACCAAGGCGTCCTACCTGGACCATGGCAGGCGATAATACATGCACGACTGATGAAATTCTAGTTTAATTGCCAAAAATGCCAAACAAATGTAACTTGATCATTTGGAAGCGTTGGTTATGGTCACATGGGTATTATTTTATGTCCCGGACAAATACCATGCTATCTGATACCGGCTCCGTACCAAGGCGTCCGGCCTAGACCATGGTAGGCTATAATATAGGCACGACTGGAGGAATTCCAGTTTAATTGCCATAAAATGCCAAAAAGTATAACTTGATCATTTCAAAGCGTTGGTTATGGTTTCTTGGGTCATATTTGATGTCCCGGTCAAATATCATGCGACCCGGTACCGGCTCCATACCAAGGCGTCCGGCCTGGACCATGGCAGGCGATAATACAGGCACGACTGATGAAATTCTAGTTTAATTGCCAAAAAATGCCAAAAAATGTAACTTGATCATTTCGAAGCGGTTGTTATGGTTACTTGATTCATATTTGATGTCCCGGACAAATAACATGCTATCTGGTACCGGCTTCGTACCAAGGCGTCCGACCTAGACCATGGCAGGTGATAATAAAGGCACGACTGGCGTAATTCCAGTTTAATTGCCCTAAAATGCCAAAAAATGTAACTTGATCATTTCGAAGCGTTGGTTATGGTTTGTTAGGTAATATTTGATGTCCCGGTCAAATATCATGTGATCCGGTACTGGCTTGGTACCAAGGCGTCCGACCTGGACCATGGTAGGCGATAATACATACACGACTGGCGAAATTCCAATTTAATTTCCATAAAATGCCAAAAATTGTAACTTGATTATTTCGAAGCGTTGGCTATGGTTCCTTGGGTCATATTTCGTATCCCGAAAAAATTTCATGCGACCCGGTACCGGCTTCGTACCATGGCGTCCGGCCTGGACCATGGCAGGTGATAATACTGGCACGACTGTCGGAATTCCAATTTAATTGCCATAAAATGCCAAAAATGTAACTTAATCATTTCGAAGCGTTAATTATGGTTCCTTGGGTTATATTTGATATCCCGGACAAATATCATGCGATCCGGTACGAGCACCGTACCAAGGCATCCGGCCTGGACCATGGCAGGTGATAATACAGGCACGACTGGCAGAATTCCAGTTTAATTGCCATAAAATGCCAGAAAATATAACTTGATCATTTCGCAGCATTGGTTATTGTTCCTTGTGTTTTATTTGATGTCCCGGACAAATATCATGCGATCCGGTATCGGTTCTGTACAAAGGAATCCGATCTGGACCATGGCAGGCGATAATATAGGCACAATTGGCCGAATTCCAATTTAATTGCCATAAAATGCCAAGAAATGTAACTTGATCATTTCCAAGCGTTAGTTATTGTTCCTTCGGTCGTATTTGATGTCCCGAAGAAATATCATGCAATCCGGTACCGGCTCCATACCAAGGCGTCCGACCTAGACCATGTCAGGCGATAATATAGGCACGACTAGCGGAATTCAAGTTTAATTGCTAAAAAATGCCAAAAAATGTAACTTGATCCGTTCGAAGAGTTGGTTATGTTTCCTTGGGTCATATTTGATGTCCCGAAGAAATATCATGCGATACGGTACCAGCTCCGTACCAAGGCGTCCGGCCTGGACCAAGGCATGCGATAATACTGGCACGATTGGCGGAATTCAAGTTTAAATTCTATAAATTGCCAAAAAACATAACTTGATAATTTATAAGCGTTGGTTATGGTTCTTTGAGTCGTATTTGATGTCCGGACAAATATCATGCGATCCAGTACCGGCTCCGTACCAAGGCGTCCGGACTGGACCATGGCAGGCGATAATACATGCACGACTGGCAGAATTCGAGTTTAATTGCCATAAAATGCCAAACAATGTAACTTGATCATTTCGAAGCATTGGTTATGGTTCCTTGGGTTGTATTTGATGTCCCAAAAAAATTTCATGCGATCCGGTAACGGCTCCGTACCAAGGCGTCCTGTCTGGACCGTTGCAGGCGATAATACAGGCACGGCTGGTGGAATTCTAGTTTAATTGCCATAAATTGACAAAAAATGTAAATTGATCATTTTGAAACATTGGTTATGGTTCCTTGTGTCGTATTTTATGTCTCGGACAAATATCATGAGATTTGGTACCGGCTCCGTACCGAGGAGTCTGACCTGGGCCATGGCAGGCGATAATACATGCATGACTTGATCATTTTGAAATGTTGGTTATGGTTCCTTGGGTCATATTTGATGTCTTGGATTAATATCATGCGATTCGATACCGCCTACGCAACACGGCGTCCGGCCTGGACCATGGCAGTTTATAATAAAGACACGAGTGACGGAATTCCAAATTAATTGCCATAAAATGCCAAAAAATGTAACTTGACCATTTCGAAGAGTTGGTTATGGTTACTTGGGTTGTATTTGATGTCCCGGAAAAATATCATGCGATCCGGTATCGGCTCCATACCGAGGCGTCCGGCCTGGACCATGGATGGCGATAATACAGGCACGACTGACGGAATTCCAATTTAATTGCCACAAAATTCCAAAAAATGTAACTTGATCATTTCGAAGCGTTGGTTATGGTTCCTTGGGTCGTATTCGATGTCCTGAAAAAATATCAAGAGATCCGGTACCGTCTCTGTACCAAGGCCTCCGACCTGGACCATGGCAGGCGATAATACAGGCACGACTGACGGAATTTCAATTTAATTGCCATAAAATGCCAAGAAAATGTAATTTGATCATTTTGAAGCGTTGGTTATGGTTCCTTGGGTCGTATTTGATGTCCTGGACAAATATCATGTGACCCAGTACCGGATCCTTACCAAGGCGTCCAGTCTGGACCATGGCAGGATATAATATAGGCACGACTGGCAGAATTCCAGTTTAATTGCTATAAAATGCCAAAAAATGTAACTTGATCATTTCGAAGTGTTGGTTATGGTTCCTTGGGTCGTATTTGATGTCCCTGACAAATGTCATGCTATCCGATACCAGCTCCGTACCAAGGCGTCCAGTCTGCACCATGGTAGTCGATAATACAGGCACGACTGACGGAATTGCAGTTTAATTTCCATAAAATGCCAAAAAATGTAATTTGATCATTTCGAAGCGTTGCTTATGGTTCCTTGGGTCGTATTTGATGTCCCGGAGAAATATAAAGTTATCCGGTACCGGCTCCGTACCAAGGCGTCTGGCCTGGAACATGGCAGGCGATAATACAGGCACAACTTGGCGGAATTCCAGTATAATTTCCATAAAATTCAAAAAAATGTAACTTGATCCTTTTGAAGAGTTGGTTATGGTTTCTTGGGTTGTATTTGATGTCCCAGACAAATATCATGCGGTCCGGTACCGGCTCCGTACCAAGGCATCTCGCCTGGACCATGGCAGGCGATAATACAGGCACGACTGGCAGAACTCCAATTTAATAGCCATAAAATGCCAAAAAATGTAACTTGATCATTTCCAAGCGTTGTGGTTCCTTGGGTCGTATTTGGTGTCCCGGAGAAATATCATGCGATCCGGTACCGACTCCATACCAAGGCGTCCGGCTTGGATCATGGCAGGCGATAATACATGCACAACTGGCGGAATTCCAG
>MDKI01189788.1:0-12012 GCA_005239505.1 Nicotiana paniculata
ACATGATTCAACCAGCTACTGAGCATAAGGAAAGGAAAGGGCAACACGTACAATGTTTCTTCACAATTTTCACAAGAATAAGCTCACACAGTAAGTGTACCATTACACAATATCATCAACAAGAAATGCCCCCAAGGCAACACAAGTATCAGAAACGGTCCCTGACACAACCCACCTTGTCTCGCCACATGTGCAATAGTAAAGTGAATGCCCACCTTGTCTCGCCACACGCCCACAATAATGTTCCTACCTTGTCTCGCACATACGCAAACCACATATACATATCCCGCCATGTCACGCCGCATGTGCATAGAAAACACGGCATTGGAAAAACCGCGTGCAATCCCCATATCAACAAGCGTACCGCAGAAACCTCGTGCATCACAATAACCACAACCATACGGTATAAACCTCGCGCATAACCACAACAAGTAGTACAACAACAATGACAATAATACAAGATATGGTAAATACATCAACTCAAGAACCTCCGATCACAAGAAAAGGTAAGGCTAGTTTACAAGGAATAAGCATAATAAAGAATACTAGGCATAATAAGGACAACTCAACAAGGAAGAAAATGGCATGTAACAGTTGTATCCAGATGCACGGTTCAACAACAAGAAACTAACACGAGTCTGATATTTCCAAATAAGGGCAAGTCAAATAAGATATAGGATATCTAAACTTCCTTTAAGGTTGAGCAAATTTCTAGAATATTCAACCATTTCACTTAAGGGTACGCAACGGGAAGGTAACCATAACCTCAATTAAGAGTAAGCAATTATGGGATGACGTGATGATAATTACAAATATAGATAAGCAGTTATGAAGAAATAGCATGACAGTAAAAGGGATAAAATCTTCAGTTTAGTCAATAAGGAGTCAAATAGGCAATAAGAATGAATAAAAAAGCAAGTAATTCTAAATTAAGCAAGTAGCGATGAAACTAGTAATTACGAACTCAGTCATATCAAGAACAAATTCATACTCAGTGAATATAAGGACCTGAGATTCCTAAATGGCCAACTTTCCACAAATAAGTCCGAGCACACACTCATCACCTCGCATACACGGACTACAATCAACATATAAGACTCAAATCCTAAGGGGTAGTTCCCCCACACAAGGTTAGGCAAGATACTTACCTCAAAGACGACAAACCGGTACTCTCGGGTGAAAGACCTCTGGACGGCTCAAATCCAACGAAAATAACTTCAAAGAACAAATGAAACTTATAAGAAACTATTCCGGATCATAAAGACTCAATGTTTATCAAAATCTAAAAATCGATCCCAAAAGTCGACCCCAGGACCGCATTTCGGAACCTGATAAAATTCATAAAATCCAAACACTCATTCAATTATGAGTCCAACCATACTAATTTCATCAAATTTTGATATCAAATCGATGTTCAAAGCCAATTGTTCTCTTTAGAAAAGTTTTTGATAAAACCCCCCAATTCTCCAATCAAAACATAGATTAATTCAAAAAATAAACTTATGTAATCATATTAAAATACAACAATTATACTTATATACTGGCCCCCATGAAAAGACGAGAAGAACTCTGTGAAAATCACCTCAATAAGAGCTCTAGAACTCAAGATATGCTCAAAATACCAAAATGACGCGGTTTGATTTTTTATACTCAGGGATTTTCACATCTGCGACAAAAATATCAGCACTTGCACATTTCCAGCTCTCATTTCCTCTTTTGCGGACCATTTTTCACACCTGCGGCTCCGCAGATGCGGACCCAACTTTGCATCTACGAAGCACCAGCACCAGCTCTCTTCTCCGACACTAAAATGAGCATAGCTTCCTTATACGATGTCCAAATTCGACGATTCTTTTTTCTATATCTCTTTAATTACGATACAGATCTAATGCTTCGATCAACAGAAATTGGATCTCATTTTATTAATGTTGTACCATTTATGCTTGAAGAAATGACACCGAAACATAAAAATGAGCGCAACACAACCCAAACCTAGCTGAAACTCTCCCGAGCCCTTCGGGACCCCGTCTGAACATACCAATAAGTTCAATAACCTAACATGGACTCACTCGAGGCGTCAAATCACATCAAACCACAAGGAAACTACAAATCTCACCATGAATCAAACTTATGAATTTGCAAATCTTCCTACTTCTAAAACTCGTGCTGAAACCTATCAAATCAACCCGGAATGACGTCAAATTTTGCAGGCAAGTCCCAGTTGACATAACAGAGATTTTCCAACTCTCGAAATCGCATTCCGAACCCCGTATCACCAAATTCAACTATTGGTCAAACCTCTACACCTTCCAAACTTCATCTTTTCCAACTTTCGGTTAAATGCTTCAAATCACCCCACGGACCTCCAAATCAAATTACAGACGCACGCCTAAGTCGGAAATCACCACATGAAGCTGTTGAAATAATCTAAAACTCATTTCGGAGCCGTTACGCAAAAGTCAAATTCCAGTCAACTCTTACCGCTTAAGCTTCCAAAACTTGAATTCTTCTTCCGATTTGGCTCAGAATCATCTGATAACTGAATTCAACCACACACGCAGGTCGATATACATAATATGAAGCTGCTCAACGCCTTATGCCTCCGAACGAAACTTATATTCTCAAAATGACTGGTCGGGTCGTTACATCCTCCCCCACTTAAAACAAACGTTCGTCCTCGAACGTACCAAGAATCGCCTCGAGGTCTTCAAATCACTGAATGCACACTTCCAACATACACCCGTAGATTGTCCCACGTCACTCCGGTCCACATAAGCTTGACGAATCCATCCCAATTGTAATTTAGCCTTTCTACCAACACCGATAAGCCTCAGAGTCAAAATTCTCACCATCTATTCATTTCCAAAAGACCCAATTCTAAATCCATAACCGGTATCAGTCTCATCCAGTTGCAGCAACTCATGCCTACACCCACAAGATACAACCACACGACATAACGCACCACACATAGGCCCCCAATAACACTCCTGATCACAATAGCTGCACAAAATCAAATCAGCACCGGCAATTAGCCTCATATCCCACGGGAGCCCGTTTCAAACCTTCACAACACTGACGATGATGTAAGAACCACGAAGACCTCATAGATATACAGCCAAATCAACACGTCACAACTAACACAACTGGGCACACGCCCCGCAAGCTAAAACTCAAGAAACACAAAACGAAATGACTGAATATATAAGGAGAAACACATAAGAGAAAAATCAAACAAGCCTGACAAGCACAACTCTATATCAGTACCACACTATAGATCAATTTCTTAAATAGGAAAAATCAAGTACATGAAAAACAATAAGGATCTCATCTTGGTATAACACTCCACCACGGCACACAGCATGGATCAACCATATTAGATCTCATGAACTTGCGAGGGTCTCACCCTAAACTCTAAATCACATGTCAAATATACATCCTACTAATCGAAATCATCCACTAATCGAACCCAATTTTGCCAATAAAATCACAATACATACTGAACTCTCACCCCGGAGAGTACCAAATCACAGACCGTAGCCAAGAATACTCAGGAATCACACTCAACCTACCATGATGAACACCAAGGACTCACTTCTAATATCACCACTCTCAATGATGGATAAAAACAATGATAGACACGGGCTACCAATCATAGAACCTCCAGAAATCGCAAACACATAAATAGAGGGCACATCATGAAACTTGCCCATAAGCGGAACAACAAATAAGGGAACTCATCCCGATAAGCATAACCGAAACGAAATACAAATGGTGCACTTTATAAAAAATCAAATCATACATTTATGATAACATCTGGCACAACGGACTTCAGCTGACTATATGAACACATCAACGGGCTGGGCCTTCCCCTCTTGGGCGGCCCCTACTCGCCTGAATACCCCGCTGTGACACATCTTCCCGGAGTCTGGGCAGTCTCTCACCGTGTGGCTAGTATTTTCGCACTCAAAGCAACCTCTCTGCTGACGTGAATGTGGAAACTGTGCAGTACGATTACTTAGAGACCTATGAGAACCCAAAACACTCTGCGAAGCCGGAAGTGCAAACTGAATTGGTTGACCTACAAAACCTCTACCATGTCGTACCCTGCCTCCAAAATAAGGACCAGTATATCTCTCCGGACCACGAGGACTCCTCGGCTCCATGTCCTCTCTCTCTTGGCCTCGCCTGTCATCTCTCTCATACCCCTTCCTGACCTCTCTCTCCTGATCCCACATGCCATCTACTCGGTGAACGATCTTTACAACCTAATGAAACGAAACATTTGACTCTAACTCCCGAGCCATGCTGATCCGAATATCATGCATGAGCCCCTCAATGAATCTACAAACACGCTCTCTAATGGTAGTGACCAAAACAGGTACATGTCAGGCCAACTCACTGAATCTAACGGCATACTCTGATACTGACATAGTGCCCAGGCGCAGCTGTTCAAACTCTGCGCGCCATGCATCTTGAAGGGACTGAGGTACAAACTCTCTTAGGAATATCTTTGAAAACTGAACCCATGTGAGTGAAGCTGACTCGGCTGGACTACCCAACTCATACGCCCACCACTAGTGATAAGCCACTCCCCTGAGCTGAAATGCGACAAATGAAACCCCGCTCGTCTCCACAATACCCATAGTACGAAGAATGTGGTGACACTCCTCTAGGAAACCCTGAGCATCAGATGTCGCCAATCCACTGAAGGTAGGAGGGTGGTACTTCTTGTACCTCTCAAGTCTGAGTTGTTCTTCCTTAAATGATGTTGCCCTAACCACCGGCTGAACTAGGACAACAGGCTGTGTCGCCATGACACTTGGAACCTGACCAACATGATCTCGCTGCTGTGGAGTGTGGGTGGCGAGATTATGGGCTCCTCCCCCGATCTGTGGAGTAGCTGGTGCAACCGAAATCAACCCCGCCTGAGCCAATGTACCAAACATACTTAGGAACTACGCTAAGGTCTCATGAAGTCTAGGGGTAACAGCAGGCGCCTCCGATACCTACCCCCTAACTGGAACTACTGGCGGTTCCTCAACTGTTACTCTAGTATGTGCTCTCGCTCCGACACGTGCTCCTCGCCAGCCTCTACCTCTGCCCCTAGCAACATCTGCTCTGAGGGTAGCGTCATCAGGAACTGCAACTCTTGTCCTCACCATCTGTGGGAGAATGGGATGATAAAAGTTCAAACTTCAAGATCAATGAGCTCGCACGATAGGAATGAAGGAAGTGAAATTGTCCTAATAGTTCCGTAGCCTCTCGAAGATAAGTCCAGACGTCTCCATACCGCGCAAGACCCTCCTGAACTCGCTTATGACTCGTAGAACCTATGAACCTAGAGCTCTGATACCAATATATCAGGACCAAATTTCCGCTCCATTGGGTATCGTGACGGCATTTAGTCTTAAGGACTATGTAAGCCTAAAAATACTGAATATCAACCATAATATCAAAAAAATATATTTAAATGCTTCCTGAAATGAAATCTCTATACATTACACATTTTCCAAAAACCCGATAATACAAGCTATAAGCTCTACAGAGTTTACTATAACTTCTAAATATAACTGTTGGAAATAAGTAAAAAAACAGTGTGAATACAAAATAGGAAGGTGACTCTGAAGCTTGCGAACACGGCGACAAGTTTACCTTGAGTCTCCACAATGAGAATCCACACAACCACTAAATATCAATACCTGGATCTGCACAAAAAAGTGCAGGAGTGTAGTATGAGCACACCCCAGTAGTGCCCAATAAGTGTTAAGACTAACCTCAGTGAAGTAGTGATGAGGACTAGTCAAGACACCTACTGGTCTAAAGAACTGAACAAGTATAAATACAGGAACAACGGAACATGATATCTACATAGAAGACTTCACGATATGGCTAATAATACAGTAAATTCATATAATGAAAGGAACAACAAGTGTCAGCAGAAACCATGAAATAACACAAAAGAGTAAATGGAACACAAACTTAATCCGGAATTTCATATACAACAAGGACAAGTAATAACTCACAATTTTAACTATTTTTGCATCAATTTCTTAGTCAACTCCATGAGGTAACGAACCTCGGACAAATCACAACTCACGGGTCCCAAAATCTGAACCCTACATTGGCATCTTGTGCCCTCATTTCAACTAATAGCTGCACGAATTACTTAAGTTCCAATTGGAGTCATTCCCACATATAGGGCAAATACAAAAAGGGTATCTATACTAAACAATAACAAGGAAGTCCCTTAATCGGATAAGAGTGCTTAGCTACGTGTATGCTTGTGTAGGTGTCCTAATATGATTCAACCAGCTATTGAGCATAAGGAAAGGAAAGGGCAACACGTGCACTGTCTCCTCACAATTTTCACAAGAATAAGCTCGCATAGTAAGTGTACCATTACACAATATCAACAACAAGAAATTCCCCTAGGCCAACACAAGTATCATAAACAGTCCCTGACACAACCCACCTTGTCTCGCCACGTGTGCAATAGTAAAGTGAATGCCCGCCTTGTCTTTCCACACGCACACAATAAGGTTCCCATCTTATCTCGCCACATGCGCAACCCACATATACATATCCCGCCTTGTCACGCCACATGTGCAATATCAATAGAAAACATGGCACGAAAGACACCTCGTGCAATCCCCATATCAACAAGCACACGGCAGAAACCTCGCGCATCACAATAACCACAACCGCACGGCAGAAACCTCGTGCATCACCACAACAAGTACAACAACAACAATGACAATAATACAAGATACAATAAATACATCACCTCAAGAACCTCCGATCACAAGAAAAGGAAAGGCTAGTTCACAAGGAATAAGCACAATAAAGAATACTAGGCATAATAAGGACAGCTCAACAAGGAAGAAAATGGCATGTAACAGTTGTATCCAGATGCACGGTTCAACAAGAAACTAACACGAGTCCGATAATTCCAAATAAGGGCAAGTCAACTAGGATATAGGATATCTAAACTTCATTTAAGGTTTAGAAAATTTCAAGAATATTCAACCATTTCACTTAAGGGTAAGCAACGGGAAAGTAACCATAACTTCAATTAAGACTAAGCAATTATAGGATGACGTGATGATAATTACAAATAGAGATAAGCAGTTATGAAGATATAGCATGACAATAAAAGGGATAAGATCTTTAGTTTAGTCAATTAGGAGCCAATAGGCAATAAGAATGATCAAAAAGCAAGTAATTCTAATTTAAGCAGGTAGAGATGAATCTAGTAATTACAAACTCAGCCATATCAAGAACAAGTTCATACTCCGTGAATATAAGGACCTGAGATTCCTAAAAGGACAACTTTCCATAAATAAGTCTGAGCACGCACTCGTGACCTCGCGTACATGGACTACAATCAACATAGAAGACTCAAATCCTAAGGGGTAGTTCTCCCACACAAGGTTAGGCAAGATACTTACCTTAAAGATGACAAATCGGTACTCTAAAATGAACTTCTCAGGCGAAAGACCTATGGACGGCTCAAATCCAACCAAAATAACTTCAAAGAACAAATAAAACTTATAAGAAACTATTCTGGAACATAAAGACTCAATCTTTATCAGAATCTAAAAATCGATCCCAAAAGTCGATCCTAGGCCCACATTTCGGAATCCAACAAAATTTATAAAATCTAAACACTCATTCAATTATGAGTCCAACCATATTAATTTCATCAAATTCTGATACCAAATCGATCTCAAAGCCAATTGTTCTCTTTAGAAAGTTTTTGATAAAAACCTCCAATTCTCCAATCAAAACATAGATTAATTAAAAAAATGAACTTCTGTAATCATATTAAAATACAACAATTTTGTACTAATATACTGGCCCCCATGAAAAGATGAGAAGAACTGTGCGAAAATCACCTCAATCAGAGCTCTAGAACTCAAGATATGCTCAAAATACCAAAATGACGCGGTCCCATTTTTTATACTAAGGGATTTTCGCTTTTGCGAAAAAATATCAGCACTTGCGCATTTCCAGCTCTCATTTCCTCTTTTGCGGATCATTTTTCGCACCTGCAGCTCCGCAGATACGGACCCAATTTCGCATTTACGAAGCACCAGCACCAGTACTAGCTCTCTTCTCCGACACTAAAATGAGAATAATTTCCTCATACGATGTCCAAACTCAAATACTAGGAATAATAAAGATAGTTCAACAAGGAAGAAAATGGCATGTAACAGCCGTATCGCGATGCACGGTTCAATAACAAGAAACAAACACGAGTCCGGTAATTCCAAATAAGGGCATGTCAACTAAGATATAGGATATCTAAACTTCCTTTAAGGTTGAGAAAATTTCGATGATATTCAACCATTTCACTTAAGGGTAATCAACGAGAAGGTAACCATAACTTCAGCTATGACTCAGCAATTATAGGATTCGGTGAGGATAATTACAAATAGAGATAAGCAGTTATGAAGATATAGCATGACAATAAAAGGGATAAAATCTTCAGTTTAGTCAATTAGGAGTCAAATAGGCAATAAGAATGAATCAAAATGCAAGTAATTCCAATTTAAAGAGGTAGAGATGAATCTAGTAATTAGGAACTCAGTCCTACAAAGAACAAATTCATAGTCAGTGAATATACGGACCCAAGATTTCTAAAAGGCCAACTTTCACAAATAAGTCTGAGAACGCACTCGTCACCTCGCGTACACAGACTACAATAAACACAGAAGACTCAAATCCGAAGGGTTAGTTCCCCCACACAAGGTTGGGCAAGATACTTACCTCAAAGACGACAAACCGGTACTCTAAAATGAACTTCTCGGGTAAAACACCTCAGGACGGCTCCAATCCAACCAAAATAACTTCAAAGAACAAATAAAACTTATAAGAAACTATTTCGGATCATTAAAGACTCAATATTTATCAAAATCTAAAAATCGATCCCAAAAGCCGACCCCGGGGCCGCACCTCGGAACCCGACAAAATTTACAAAATCTGAACACCATTTCATTATGAGTCCAACAATACTAATTTCATCAAATTCCGATACTAATTTGATGTTCAAACCCAATTATTCTCTTTAGAAATATTTTTGATAAAAACCCCAATTCTCCAATCAAAATATGGATTAATTCAAGAAATGAACGCCGCTAAAATCAACTCAATCAGAGCTCTAGAGCTCAATATATGCTCAAAATATCAAAATGACGCTGTTTAATTTTTTATACTCAGGGATTTGCTCTTTTGAGACGAAAATATCCGCACTTGCACATTTCCAGCTCTCATTTCCTCTTTTGCTGACCATTTTTTGCACCTGCGGCTCCGCAGATGCGGACCCAACTTCGCATCTGTGAAGCACCAGCTCTCTTCTCCGACACTAAAAAGAGCATAACTTCTCATAAGATGTCCAAATTCGACGATTCCTTTTGCTATAGCTCCGTAATTACGATACAGATCTAATGCTTCAATTAAAACAGAAATTGGAGCTCATTTGCTTAACGTGGTGCCATTTATGCTTGAAGAAACGACACCGTGACATAAAAAATGAGTGCAACACAACCCAAACATATACGAAACTCACCCAAGCCCTTCGGGACCCCATCCGAACATACCAATAAGTTCAATAATCTAAAACTGACCCGCTCGAGGCCTCAAATCACACCAAAAACCAATGAAATGAATCGAACTTATGAACTTCCAAATCTTCCAACTTCTAAAACTCGTGTCAAAACCTATCAAAGCAACACGAAATGATGTCAAATTTTGCAGGAAAGTCCCATTTGACATAACAGAGATGTTCCAACTCTCGGAATCACATTACGATCCCGGTATCACCAAAGTCAACTATTGGTCAAACCTCTCCACCTTCCAAACTTCAACTTTTCCAACTTTCGCCGAAATGCTTCAAATCACCGCACAGACCTCCAAATCCAATTCAGAACGCATGCCTAAGTCCAAAATTACCATACAAAGCTGTTGAAAGCATCTAAAACCCATTTTGGAGTCGTTTACACAAAAGTCAAATTTCGGTCAACTCTTACCGCTTAAGCTTCCAAAACTTAAATTCTTCCTCTGATTTATCTCCGAATCATCCGGTAACTGAATTCAACTATGCACGCAGGTCGATATACATAATATGAAGTTGCTCAAGGCCTTATGCCACCGAACAAAACTTAAATTCTCAAAACGACTGGCCGAGTCGTTACACATGTTCCAAAATATTTTATTTCCTTAAGTATGTGTGGTTTAATTAATTTTTATGTAAGTGTAATAATTTCTTCTTCATTAGTACCACCAATCAGTCACTTCAGAAGCATCACTTCCTTCTAAACCTGTCTGGTTAACAATAAAATAATTGATTGGTTTGTGTGGCTTCGTCAATACATGCTTGAAAGCATCAGGGACATATCTTCTTATGCTGCATGTTTACCTTATGGTCTTCTCATCTTACATACTCTCGAAGTCATGAAGGTAGATTTGACACCCTTTACACCCAAACACATTAACAATGCTTATGATAAGACAACCTTCTTAATGATGGGGTACACCTTGAGTGATGACGGATGGGTTAATCGCTCAAAAATTGAAAGCATTCTAGTTCCAGTTAAAGTTCAAAAGGAACAACCAACATCTCAGTCGACTGCCTCTCAAATTCTTCAGCAAATTTATCATTATCTAGATGGTTGAAACTACTACTGGTTGAGATGAACGAACAGGTAGACAAAATCAGGGAAGTTACCAAGGAGACATGTACAAATGTGGCTAAGCTCATAATGGATATAGGAGCCACACAGAGGCAAGGAACCAGGGCTTTCAATTCCATGATTGAAAAGATGGACAAGCTTGTCAAATATGTTGAAAATTCCTATGACTCCTTTTGCACCAAAGTGATAAACACTCTCAAGTACCTCCTCGGAAGAAGTTAATGTGATTCTGTGTGATGGTGTTACAAACAATCTTTTTTGCTTTTGCTTTTATTTTGGCTTCTACTTGCTTGTTGGTGGTTTTTAAACAATCTTTCTTTTGCTTGGGTCTGTACTAGTTATGCCTCTGTTGAAGGCACTACTTTTGCTGCTCTAACTCCCTAATCATTATGTATATTATTTTCCATGTGTGTGTTTCTTTTCTTTTTGATTGATGTCAAATAGGGAGAACAATATAGAGAAGTAAACTACTCAGCAGTAGACAACAATTATTTAGGGGGAGATGGAGATAACATTAAGTTAGGGGAGCAACTTATAGAAAGGGAAGTCTCATAGTTAATGTTTACTCTCTCTTGATTGTCATCATCAAAAAGGGGGAGATTGTTAAGTTATATTTCCAAGTTTCAATGATGATAATGCTATCTTATTTGGTTTGCAGTTTTGTGAAATAAGCAAAAAGGAAAGAATGAGATGTTTTCCAAAGATATGATTGCTGAATTAATGGACAAGAAAAAGGAAGCTCATTGTAGCACATTATTCGACCTCTATCAAAGGAGATCAGATTACTAATCAAGGAAGCCTTTGCCAGCAAATATTCAGTATCCAAAAATAAGCTCAATCAAGGGTTGAAGGATTCCTCAATATAAGTCTGTGACAAGAAAAAACACGATCGAATCTGGCCCCTCTCAAGAGCAGAATTCGAAGAAGCACCCCCTGAGTTAAATCCCTTTGAAGATCTCGTGCCTCTAGTTTCGGTCAAGACTCAACGGATCTTTTCTCTCCTATAAGAAGACTGCTAAGATCAAATGGACGAATTGCACAATTACACACATTTTTTTCTAAGTCTCTCTACTTCTTAGTCTAAATACTGTAATCCTTAGTTTATCAGTGTCTCAAAAAATAGGAAGAATTAGAACACAAAAGAGAGTTGTGTCAGTATTCAGAATTCATTGTTGCTATTATTCGTTGGTGGTGAACGAGTCAAAATCATTTGTATTGTAATACTTTCAAGATCTAAAGGGAATCGTTGTGACCCAAGAAAAACTTGATGTAACTGTGAACAACTATTTTTGACCACACCAAAATTCTATACTATTTTTTT
>MDKI01109146.1:0-18888 GCA_005239505.1 Nicotiana paniculata
AAAAGGAATATTTCTACTAAAATAGTATAACATTTTAGTGTGGTCAAAAATTAGTTGTTCACAATGTCCATAAAAGTTGCTGGGGCATTTGTCAACCCGAATGACATCACTAAGAACTCATAATGCCCATAACGAGTGCGAAAAGCTGTCTTAGGGACATCGGATGCCCAAATCCTCAACTGATGGTAGCCAGATCTCAAATCGATCTTCGAAAATATCTTGGCACCCTGAAGCTGATCAAACAAATCATCAATTCGCGGCAATGGATACTTGTCCTTGATGGTCACCTTGTTCAATTGCCGATAATGTATACACATCCTCATCGACCCATCCTTCTTCTTAACAAACAACACCAGCTCACCCTAAGGTGAGACACTAGGCTTAATGAAGCCTTTATCAAGCAAATCCTGCAACTGTTCTTTCAACTCCTTCAACTCTGGCGGGGCCATACAATAATGGCAGAATAGAAATAGGCTGAGTTCCCGGAGCCAGATCAATGCAAAAGTCAATATCTCTGTCGGGTGGCATACCCGACAGGTCTGTAGGGAACACCTCTGGAAACTCACAGACTATGCGCACAGAATCCATAGAAGGAATCTCGGTATTAGAATCACGAACATAAGCCAAGTAGGCCAAACACCCCTTCTCAACCATGCGTCGAGCCTTCATATATGAGATAACCCTGCTGGAAGAATGACCAGGAGTCCCCCTCCACTCCAGTCGAGGCAACCCCGGTAATGCTAATGTCACAGTCTTGGCATGACAGTCCAGTATGGCATGGTAAGGCGACAGCCAATCCATCCCCAAAATGACATCAAAATCCACCATATCCAGGAGCAGAAGATCTACACTGGTCTCAAGACCACCAATAACCACAACACACGAACGGTGGACATGATATACTACAAAAGAATCACCCACCGGTGTAGACACATATAAAAGAGTACTCAGAAAATCACGAGGTATAACCAAATAAGGAGCAAAATAAGATGACACATAGGAATATGTGGACCCTGGATAAAATAAAATTGAAGCATCCCTGCTGCAAACTGAAACCATACATGTGATAACTACATCAGAGGCCTCAGCCTCAGGTCTGGCTGGAATAGCGTAACATCGAGGCTGGGCCCCACCAGTCTGAACTACATCCCTGGGACGGCCTCCTACTGGCTGACCTATACCTCTAGCGGCCTGGCCTCCACCCTTAAAGGCCTGACATCCACCTCGACCCTCACCTCTAGCTGGCGGAGCAGGCGGTGGAACACCTACTATTGAAACCATGGCACTAGAACCCTGGTGCGGAGAACTGCTCAAGGCTCGAGGGAAAAATCTAGCAAGTATAACAAGTTCTCGGCTGCTGACCTTGAAACTGACCCTGACGACCTGGGTAACCACCCTGAAAACCCTAAATTGGTAGTACACTAATAGGAGCTGACGGTGCACTGTAAGGCAACTTATCAGAATACTGTATATGAGAACCACGACCGCCTGGAGCACTATGAGAAACCTGAAGTTCCGAATGAAGAGGGCTAGGATGATGGCCCCTACCAAAAGAATCCCTGCCTCTAGATGAGGCGCCACTGAACCTGCCAAAATGACGGGGTCCCTTGTCAGACCCCTGACCACCCCCCTGCAACAGAACCATCTCAACTCGTCTGGCCACATTGGCTGCATCCTGGAAAGAAATCTCACTCCATGTCTCCTTGGCCATCTATAACCTGATCGGCTGAGCTAGCCCCTTAATAAATCTCCTCACCCTCTCTCGCTCGGTGGGAAGTATCATAATAGCATGCCGGGCCAAGGTAACAAATCTGGTCTCTTACTGAGTGACGGTCATAGAGCCCTGCTGGAGACGCTCAAATTACCTCCGTAGATCCTCTCTCTAAGTGATAGGAAGAAACTTCTCTAGAAATAGATGAGTGAATTGGGCCCAATTCAAGGCCGGTGATCCAACTGGTCTGGCCAATAATCACTCCACCAAGTCTTGGCGGGACCTGACAGACGAAAGGTAGCAAAGTCGACCCCATTCGTCTCCACTATCTCCTTGTTCCGTAGAACCTCATGGCAGCTATCCAAATAGTCCTGGGGATCCTCTGAAGATGCACCGCTATAAGTAGTAGTGAACATCTTGGTGAACCTGTCCAACCTCCATATAGCATCAGCAGACATAGCTGTTCCATCACCGGTCTAAGACATAATACCCGGCTGAACTACCCCAGCTGGCTGAGCTACTGGAGTCTAAAACTGAGGAGCCAACTGCTCTATAGTGCGAGTAGCGGGAGTCTGGGATCCTCCCCCAGCCTGAGAGATGGCTGGTGCTACAGGAAGAAAACCTGCCTGAGCGACACTCTCCATGAGTCCTACTAGACGGACTAGAGCATCCTGGAGTACTAGGGTGGCAATGAACCCCTCGGGGACCTGAGCTGGCCCAACCGGGACTGTCTGGGCAGGAACCTCATCAGCAAACTCTACCTGAGGCTCCGCCACTGGGGCTGCTACTCTGGGTTGAGCTCTTCCCCTACCTCGGCTTCTAGCACTGCCTCGGCCTCGTCCTCAGCCCCTCACAGGAGCTGCAACTGGAGGCTCGTGCTGCTGATCAGTGGATGAAGAAGCACGTATTCTTGCCATCTGCGAGAGGATAGAATAGAAATACAGTTAGCATTTAGAATTCAAGTTACATGACAGAGAATAATAGATGTGAAGTCATTCCTAAACTCTGCATCCTCTAAGGGATAAGCACAGACGTCTCCATACCGATCCCTCAGACTCTACTAAGCTTGTCCGTGAATTTGTGAGACCTAGGCAACCTAGTGCTCTGATACCAACTTGTCACGACCCGAATTTCCCACCGCCGGGACCATGATGGCGCCTAACGTTGAACCCGCTAGACAAGCCAACGTAAACATTAAATTAATCTTATTCCTTTATTATTACCAAATAATATGCGAAAAGACAACACTAACATAGATAGAAGTACAAAATGGAGCAATGTATGTAAACTCAATGTATGCCTTTACGAAATTTCACAAACCAATCCCATAATTTTGGAGTTACAAACTCACGGACTATCTACGAATAACGCATGTAACGGTTTGAATGAAATAAGTACATCTGTTTCTGAAATATCTAGAACAGAATACAAAATAAGTAGGAACGGACGCCAAGGCCTGCGGACTACCTCAGGGTCTCCACTTGACTGAAGGCAGCAACCTCGATCTACGGTCCGTAGGGTCCTACACCGGGATCTGCATGAAAGTGCAGAGTGTAGTATGATCAGTACAACCGACCCCATGTACTGAGTAAGTGTCGAGCCTAACCTCGGCGAAGTAGTGATGAGGCTAGGACACGACAACCAAAGTCAACCTGTGCACTTAATAGTATACAGAGAAAAATAATACAACGAGAACTAGACATTTAAGCATAAGGGAAAAGGGGAAACATGCTGAGGGGAGGAAATATCAAATAATGAAAGTAACGGAATAGTAATACAAAAACAAGTGCACGACATTACCCTTCGTGCTTTTACTCTCGTCCTCACCATCAGAATCAATATATTCGGCACGGCATCACCTTTCGTGCTATTACCTCACAATATCATGGAACAACATTGTCCTTCGTGCATTATCTCTCATATCATGGCACGGCATCACCCTTCGTGCTCTAACAATCACAATATTGGCACGGCATCACCCTTCGTGCATTAACATTCACTCATAATTTCACGCACGACATCACCTTACGTGTTTTTACACTCTTCCTCACCCAAAAATGTCAAATGATAGCAATCTAACAAGGAACAATATAACGGAGTAAACGAAAATAAACCATAACCTCCCGGCAAGGGAGTCCACAATAGAATTAATATCATCCCGGCAAGGGAGTCAACAACTATATCCAATATCACTTAGTGCATAACTTCACATAAAAATCTTCGACCGAAACTAATACTTAACGCTATTCAATAGCAAGGAATTTCCACCGACATGAATAACAATAAAGTGAAACTCAAGTATTACTTAACGAAAACCACATGGACCACAATATTCGACTCACGGGCATGCTTGACACCAACATATAGGTACTCGTCACCTCACCTATACGTTGAACACGATACTTACACATAGCAAATAAGACACAACACATACCTAAGGTTAAGCCAAACACTTACCTCAAATTCCACGACCAAACTCAAGCCTCGATTATCGCTTTCCCTTTTGAATTTGACTCCAATTCACTTGTATTAAGACATATTCAACTCAATAACATCAATAAATGCCAAAAAATTCCATCCCCGCGCTTAATTATAGGTTTTACATCATTCTTCCCAAAAAGTCAAAAATCGACCCCGGGACCGCTTGGTCAAAACACGAGGTTCGGAGCAAAACCCGATCACCCATTCACCCACGAACCCGAATATGTAATTAGTTTCGAAATTTGACCTCAAAACGAGGTATAAATTCCAATTATTCAAAAAGCCCTAACGCTACCCAAATCCTCAATTTTCTACCATTAGAACACTAGAATTCTTGGTAAAAGTTGATGAAAATCATTAGGAAATTGAAAGAAACTAGTTAGGGGTCACTTACCTATGATTTGGGAAGAAACTCTCTTGAGAAAATCGCCCTTGGTCTCCTATTTTGGTGAAGAAATGAAAATGAAATCGGGTGAAGCATCTAACTTAAACACATTGCCCGGCCCTCGCCCCTGCGGTGCCTGGGTCGCACCTGCGCTTGCACAAGTGCAGAAAAATCCATCGCACCTGCGGAAATGGGCAAGGCCCTTGGGGGCCGCACCTGCAGAGGTGCATCCGCATCTGCGGAACCGCTTCTGCGAGGATTATGTCGCACCTGCGGAATTTGGCTGCCTGGGGCTGGACCGCACTTGCGGCTGGCGATCCTCACCTGCGGTCTCGCACCTGCGGTCTCGCACCTACGGCCTAAGGATCGCAGGTGTGGGCACACCAGAACTGGTGCACCAGCAGTGATTCTTCAACTCTAAACAGCCCGGAACCTACCTGAAACTCACCCGAGCCCTCGGGGCTCCAAACCAAACATGTACACAACCTCAAAAACACCCTGCAGACTTAATCGTGCGATCAAATCAATAAATTAACATCTTAAACAACGAATTTAGCATTAAAATCCAAGAAAAATTCCAAAACTTCCAAAGTATCAAATTTCACAACTACGGGTCTAAATCACGTCAAATGACCTCCGTTCCTTACCAAATTTTACAGACACAACTCAAAAATCACATTCAACCTGTATCGGGATCCGAAACCAAAATACGGACCCGATACCATAAATTTCAAATATAACAAAATTTTCAAAAACTCTTATATTTTCAGTAAAAATATTTCTTTCAAAATTCATTTCTCGGGCTTGGGACCTCGGAATTCGATTTCGTGCATACGCCCAAGTCCCATATTTTCTATGGACCTTCCGGGATGGTCGAATCACGGGTCCGAGTCCGTTTACCCAAAATGCTGACCGAAGTCAATTTAAATTCAATATAAAGGTCAATTTAGCATTTTTCTCAGTTTTTCACATAGAAGCTTCTCGGATATACGCCCGGGCTGTGCACGCAGAACGAGGTGATATAAAAAGAGGTTTTCAAGGCCTCGAAACACCGCTTTTACTTATAAAACAAGGGATGACCTTTTGGGTCATCACAAACGATCTCACCAAAGAACAAGTATCCTCCATCCTGTTGAAAACTTTTGGTGAAACCCTCACCGGGGCGCATTAACTTGGCATTCACAGGTTCTCGCACACTCCATTGAAACATTTGAAGAGATGGACAACAAGTTCGTGGCGGCCCATGCCAGAGCTTAAAAGGCGGAGGAAAGAGTGAATGATATATTTGCCATCAAAAAATCACTTGGAGAAGGACTGAGGGACTTCCTCGCTCGATTCAACCATATGAGTATGGCCCTACCAAATGTATCATAAAGCATGGTTGTAAAAGCTTTCTAAAATGGGCTAAACGGAAACGGTTCGAGGGTGGCCAGAAAGTTCCTGAGTCGTCTTATGAAATATCCCCCAACCACTTGGTATGAAATACACAATGCCTATTGCGCCGAAGTCCGTGCTGAAGAAGATGACCTAAATGATCCAACCCAATGGTTGACCTTAGTGCATGCCGAGTCTAGAAAAGTCCGAAGAAACGATACCAGAAGGGAACTAGCAGTTCCACGACCCAAGTGTGAATACCTAATTTTTGCGCCATTTAAATGCTCCTAAAGTTTTAAATGTTAATTCTCCTTCAATTATTATTTTTATTATATTTTGTGCATTTTAAATTGAATTTCATGTCATAAAAATACCAAAAAAAAAAATACTTTTCTTTTTGTGTGTGCTCTTTTAGTTGACTAATTATTTGATAAGTTAATCAAATTGATTTCTCATATAATTAATTCAATTGTTAGCTAATGAGTTTTATTATATTTTATTTTATTAGTTGGTATTAGGTTAATTAGATTATAGTTTAATAAGATAGGATTAAAGGAAAATGGGTTAAAATTGAAATGGTTAGGTGGCTAAGAGTGCAAGTTTAATGCCAATTAAGTGCCTGTTAGGAGAGGGTTCAATGTCACGACCCAAAATTCCCAACCTTAGAGATCGTGATGGCGCCTAACACCACACTTGCTAGGCAAGCCAATGTTAGAGTTCGATTAGCTATTTTCCTTTGATTATCCATTTAAAAATAATAAAATAAATTTAAAGTAAACTTAATCTAATGGTTTCCAAAGAATAACTCCAAATATAAATAATAAACAAATAAATAAACTGAGCCACGAACTAATTATATAAATAACTCTAAGACTACCCCAGGGTCTGGTATCACAATTCACGAACTACTAAAGAATACGACAAATAATGACTGAAAGAAATAATATAACTATTTTGAGGAAATATAAAACAGTTTCTACGAACAAAGAGAAGACTCTCGAGATCTGCGAACGCCGACAGATATACCTCGTGTCTCCGGATAATGAATAGCGGCTACTATCAGTACTCTGCACAAAAGAGTACAAAGTGTAGTATCAGTACAACCGACCCCATGTCCTGAGTAAGTGCCGAGCCTAACCTCGACGAAGTAGTGACGAGTCTAAGTTGGGGCAATATAACTTAACCTACGACAATATATGTATATAATAAAGTAATAAAACAATCCTACTCAAACAAGAAAATATAACTGCAACAATGAATAAATAAAATAACTCAGTCGCCTATTCCAGGCCTCAGTTGTGACCAAGATCCCACATAAATTTTCAAACTTTACTTTAAAACAATCGTACGTGCATAATATGAGAAACAGTAGAGTGAAACAATAAAGCTTCCAAATCTTTATAATTAAAATCAGTAAAACATAAATATCCTCCCTCATCACTGTCTTGTTGTGGCGTGCAACTCGATCCCACTTGTCCACCCTTATCACTATCATTTATTTCCTTTGTCCACCCTTATCACTATCATTAATTTCCACTGTCCACCCTTATCACTATCATTTATTTCCCCTGTCCACCCTTATCACTATAATTTATTTCTCCCGGCGACCTTATCACTATCATATTGTCGACCCTTATCACTATCAATTGATTTATTTATCAAAAACTTTCACAATTCAGACCAAGCCTTTCACGACACGTTTATCTCAACAATTGTAAACAGAACACAGTATAGCTCACAAGTTGTATCCAATATTATTTCATAATGAAACCAACCAGCATATATGTAAATATCGTAACACTGTCATCCAGCTCAACCTTTATGTACCATAACAAAATCAAGGGAACAACCAACACTTTTAACACGCGTGCAACAATACTTGGCAATAATCTAATGAAAACAAATAGTCAAGTAGCATATGCGGAATAATTCAATTACGTACTTGAACATATTTCTAAAAGCCGCCTATAAATGAATATTTTCATCTATTCACTCATGACCTAAATTTAGTGAGCTCCAAATAGTTTATCTTATCCTACCGTTTTACATTTTAAAGTCTGGGGTCCTATTCTACAATATTATCAATACTTTTTTTTGTTTGTTTATTGGTCTAAGGTTTATGACTTCACTAAATCTTCAAAAGAAAAACAAAAAAACGATAATCCAAATGAATTCTTGATCTATATAACATCAAGACAAAAGTACATGTGACTCTTATTCAGGTTTTAGATTTATTACAGCAAAGATCATCACTTGACCATATAAACCTCAACAATCATAAAATAGTCAAGCCGGGAAGAAAATAAATGGAAAACGGAAAAGGAATCATGGTAAACAACAATTTGGTAGTGCATAGGTACTCGTCACCTCACCTATACACTACACACAAGCAATTTCACATAACAATCAGGTTGGGGATTCCTATTCCCTCAAGTCAAGGTTAAACCAAGCACATACCTCAACTTCGCAGGTCACTCACTCTTCAATTAAAGGTTTTCTTCTTGAATTCACCACAATACACTCGAATATAACCATACTTAACTTAATATAATTAATTAATGCTAAAGGAACTAACTTTACTGAAAATTGTAATGTTTCCTAAGTTTTCTCAAAAAAAATTAAAACCTGACCCCGGGCCTGCTTGGTCCGAAACGAGCCCGAATATACAATTAGTTTCAAAATACGACCTCAATTCGAGGTAAAGATTCGATTTTTATAAAATTTCCTAATTCTACCCAAACCCTCAATTTTTACCATGAAAATTCTTAGTTTTTGATTTAAAAGTGATGAAAAGCATTGGGTAATTGAAATATAACCAAAAAAATGAGTAGAGAATACTTACCCCAATCCCTATGGTGAAAATCGCCCAAATCCGAGCTCCCCAACTTAAAATATGACCGAATGAACAAACCCTAGTTTTATATATTTTCTACCAGCTATTCTGCCTCGTTTCTCGTATCACACGATCCTGAAACTCAATTTTTATGTCTCCAATGGGTTCCTTGTGAAATTCTGGTCAATTTAGGCTTTTGAATCACTCAATTTGACCTTATAAAAATTGAGATATGTAGGTTTTAATATTTGCAAATAGTGGAGATTTTTAAATACGTCGTCAGTGGCAATTTCGTAAGTAATCTGAAAAATCTGGCAACCCTATTTTTAGTAAAATGACCATAAATTCATCATACGATCTCCAAACTCAACGATTCTTTTTGCTACGGGTCCGTAATTATGATACACATCTAATACTTCATTAAAAAGATAAATGGGAGCTCATTTGTTCAATATGATATCATTCATGCTTGAAGAAACGACGTCGAAGCATAAGAAAGAATGAGTGCAACACAACCCAACCCTATTCGAAACTCCCCTGAGCCCTCAGGACTCTAAACCAAACATTTACGCAAGTCTAAAAACATTATACGGACTTGATCATGAGATTAAATCATGAAAATAACATGTAAAACTATGAATTAAACCTCAAAACTCATCATTTTCTCAAGAACACTTCAATTTCACTATTTCTCAACCGGACGTCCGAAACACGTCAAATAAACTTCGATTCTCACCAAACTTCACAGTTAGTATTCAAATACTATAACAAATATGTACCGGGATCTGAAACCAAAATACGAGCCCGATACCAATGGTTTCAAGCATTAATTCTTTTCTTTCTTTCATTAATAATTCAGCAAAATAATTTCTTTCAAAAATTGATTTCTAAGGCTTGGAACCTCGATTTTCATTTCCGGACATACGCCCAAGTCCCATATTTTATTGCTGACATCCCGGGATCATCGGAACACAGATCCAGGTCCGTTTACTAAAAATGTTGACTCAAGTCAACTAAAATCAAATTATTATTTCTTATATTTTAACATAAAAGCTTTCCGGTTTCACGCCCGGACTGTGCACGCAAATCGAGGTAATTAAAATTAGTCTTTTTATGGCTAATAATCCTAGAATGGAATCTTAATTCATAAAATGACCCCTTGGGTCATAACAATCTCCACCTCTAAAACAAAAGTCCGTCCTTGAACGGACATAGAAAATTACCTAAATTGGCAAAAAAATGTAGATATCTACTCTGCATGTCCGACTCGGACTCCCAAGTCGCTGCCTCAATAGGCTGAGCTTTCCGTTGCACTCGAACTGAAGGAAAACTCTTAGACCTCAACTGACGAAACCTGCCGGTCTAGAACGGCTACCGGCTCCTCCTCATAAGTCAAGTCTTTGTCCAACTGGACAGAGCTAAAATCTAACACGTGGGACGGGTCACCATGATATTTCCGGAGCATAGACAAGTGGGACACCAAATGAACTAAGGATAACCCTGGAGGCAACGCAAGTCTATAAGCTACCTCCCCCACTCTATCAAGAATCTCAAACGGCCCGATATACCTAGGGCTCAACTTACCCTTCTTTCCAAACCTCATAACACCCTTCATGGGCGACACACAAATAAATACCCTCTCTCCAACCGTGAATGCCACATCACGAACCTTACGATCAGCATAACTCTTTTGCCTAGACTGAGCTATGCTTCTGTCTCTTCCCTTAATCGTAGCTGTCATTGGGGCTTCATCTCCTATCTGATTGTAGACGCTTTGTGCGTTGTCGAGATTTGTGAGAGGACGAGAATAGACAAGTTCAATCATCAATAGTAGAATATATTCGCACGATAGAGTAGAATAGAAGTGAAATTTTTCCTAACTTCATAACCTCTGAGAGATAAGTACAGACGTCTCTGTACCGATCCTTTAGACTCTACCAAGTTTGTTTGTGAATTGTGAGACCTAATCAACCTAGTGCTCTGATACCAACTTGTCACGACCCACAATTCCCAACCTTAGGGATCATGATGGCGTCTAACACCACACTTTCTAGGCAAGCCAATGTTAGAGTCGATTAGTTATTTTCCTTTGATTATCCATTTAGAAAAAAAAAAAAAATTTAAAGTAAACTTAATCTAATGGTTTCCAAAGAATAACTCCAAATATAAAATAATAAATAAATAAATAAACCGAGCCACGAACTAATTATATAAATAACTCTAAGACTACCCCAGGGTTTGGTGTCACAATTCACGGACTACTAAAGAATACTACTGTCACGACCCAAATTTCCCTCTGTTGGGTATTGTGATGACACCTAGTCTTAAGGACTAGGTAAGCTTCACAGTTACTCCCTCTGGTTCACAATAAGTGTCCAGTTTCCTTTTCATTTTGGTCCAAAATAAGTGTCCAGTTATGTTATCAAGAAAAAATTCAATTTTTTTTTACTCTTTTACCCTTATGTGCATATCCCTAAAAAACTTTCCTCACTCCTCACTATAATTATGTGACCAATACTTTAATAAGGGTAGTTTAGTCATACTAGGTTTTTTTGCATAGAATTTAGTAGTTTCTTAATGGGCGTGTTAAAAGGAAACTGGACACTTATTGTGAACCGGAGGGAGTACTGAATAACAACAATAATAAAAGAAGGCTAGCAGTTGTCACACCTCCTTTTTCCACTACCCCTGAATTAATGAAGGGGCAATAAGGGAATTTTTTCCACTTTAAGTCATATTATTCGGTTTTGGGACTTATTATTATTTTCAGAGTCGCCACCCGGATTTTTGACGATGTTCCGGGACACCGTTTTGTTTTAGAATCCCAAACCGAGGAAATTTTGACTCTGTTTTGATTTGTCTGCGACCAGAAATCCGAGTAAGGAATTCTGTTAACCCGGGAGAAGGTGTTAGGCACTCGCGGATTCCGTGGTTCTAGCACGGTCGCTTAACTATTAATATTTGGCCTAAATTATCTGATTGTGCGTTTTTGCCTATTGTGCTTTTTTAAAATAATTAGCCGCTTTTGATAAGTATGGATTTATCTTGAAAAACACAAGTCACGAGAACGTGCACTTGTTATGCTTTTGAACATATTACGATTACGCCACATGAAATGCGCCCGTAACCGCAACACATAATTTTATTAATATTTGAAGTTGAAGACGGGGACATGAGTTGTCGAACCCGACTGTAGCTTACGTAATCAAGACTATTGGTCATGACAGTTTATAGTGCCTATTTGAGGCAATATTCGATTATTCCTTATGTTTTCTATTTGAAGGAGAATTTTTAGTTTTAAGATAAATTAGGGCGTTTATGGATTTATTTTGGACAAGTCACGATGGCGTGCACTTGTTATTTTTGAACACATGGCAAACACGTCACATGAAATGTACCCGTGGTTGCTATGAGCATTTTTGTTAATTGTTTAGAGTTGAGGATCGTGGGCATGAGTTGCCACTCCCGAGTGTGGACAATGGTAATTTTTGGAATGACACTTGATTTACCGAATTTTCAAACTAAAGGATGTCACTCTACCTAAAGGATTGCCTAAAATGATGTTCACTAGCCTAAAGGATAACATATTTCGGGTTATGGTCATATTTTAGCCCTAATTAATCACTTTAAGCCATCCTAGTTTGGCTATTGTTATGAGAAGACTACCAGTTACGAAATTCAATTCTTAATCAAATCTTAAAGGTCTTCACTTTCTAGTGTGGTAAATGATAGAAAACGTGTTAATCAAGATGTACCTCATTCGTGTAGATATACATACACCTATAAGAATTACACACACATAAATATATTATTTGCTGGTCTCGCTTTAAATTGGTAACCTAAATTACTTTATTTTTCTGGAACTTTGTAATTTCTAACGAAGACATAGCACATGCAGTTTTACCAATTCTAAATAACAGTTCTTGTCAATTTTTAGATAGCTTAATCACATGCTTCAAAGGTTCAAAAGTGTTCATACATCGATTTCAGAAAATACAGGATACAACATGAACAAAAAATAATCTACTAAATCCACTTATACTGAAACGACTGGATTTTGAAATAACCACTTCTGAAAATCCGATAAATGTTTAAGAAAGGTTTCATGCGGACTGATTTGAATACCAACTCCCTTTTGATAACATCTATTTTTATCCTTGAACTACTTTTTAGAGCAAAAACAGATTCAAAGTTCTAGGAAAATCACCTCAAAATTTAGTTTGAACATTATCAAATGAAACGCTAAAAATGAATATACAGTCCAGTCTCTTAAATTACAAGATTCCAAAATGCAATAAATAAATGAATTACAGTTTTTCTGAAGCGAAAATACAGCTTCTGTAAAAAATATATTTTTATGAATATCAAAGAAAAAACTAGAAAATGGAAATCCTAAACAGCTGCTCTACATCTGGATTCTTCGTACTGTACATTTGCAGCCATCTTTTTGAAATTTATAGAAAACACAAACTAATTGAGTGTTGAGCACCCACCAGACCAAACAGGACCATGAAAGGAGGTCAAGTTTAAACCTGATAATAATATGCTAAGCTACGCTAACAAAATAGAATTATTTATGCATTCTCTTGGTGTAAACCTGACCATGAATGTGTCAGATTTCAATCCCATAGTGCCAACATTAACCTAAGTCTAAAGCCATATGGAGACATGCTTACTGAGTCCCTTCAATGAACAAGGAACACAAATAAGCACCTTTTATCATTAATCTAAGATTATAAGTTCAACACTTTACTATTTAGACAGTGTTGAGGATATACCTTTGAGTATTGTCAAAAGATGAATCTAATCATGAAGGAGGTTAGATTCAGTCCTTAATGACGCTCTTAGAAGGACAAAGCATATTCAGACCTCTTATGGACTAAATCTGGCCATAAAAGGGGCAGATTTAGCTCCATGCATCTCATCTTATGTTCCTCTTGACAATTATAACATGATTTTGACTTTTTAGGCTTTTATAGAGACATAATCTGATCATTTTAAGAGATTCAGATTCCTTACCCTATGAGGCCTTTTGACTACTTATTTATACCTTAACAGAGGTAACTTCAGGGACATGCTCTTGTTTCTGCACTATTGTGGGGTGAATTTGACCATTGGAAGGTCAAACTCATCTACCCTAGTGCTAATTATCTCAGTAAAACTGAGACAGACACAAAACAACCTCATGCAAAACTTAATAAGTTCTGAAACCAACAGAATTTAAACAAAAGCTAAAACAGAATAGTTCAGATAGTTCATATACAATATTCCTTCAGATTCCTCTACCAGCACACTAACAGTCTTATTTCAATGGTTTATACTAAGAATAAAGGAGAAGAAGATTCAACTTTACATAATCTCAAAAACACAACATGAATCAAACATTTCAGCACAAATTCTGAATTTAGTAACTTTATTTAAAGTTCATTGTTACATACCTTTTAAAGAGAAAAAGTGAACAAAATCCTGACCAAATAAAGGTCAGGTAATCAACAAAGTAGCACAAAGAAGGAAATTCCAGCAATAATGAAAGCAGGAGCAACCAGAAAACCAGCCAACCAGGAAGAGTAAACAACCTAGGACTTGAGTACTCAA
This sequence comes from Nicotiana paniculata, assembly GCA_005239505.1. Lineage (NCBI taxonomy): Eukaryota > Viridiplantae > Streptophyta > Magnoliopsida > Solanales > Solanaceae > Nicotiana > Nicotiana paniculata. The sequence goes on from MDKI01109146.1 coordinate 14,380, forward strand.
AACAGATATTTCGAAAACCAGAAACAGAAAAGAACCAGAACCAAGTTGAGAAGACCCACAAAAGCTTGATGAACTCCCAAAGGAAAATCAAACCTTTTCAACCATATTCTTTTTTTTTTGGAAATTTTGTTTATGAATGAGAAAATATTTTGATTCTTTCTGTATTTTCAGAATGTATTAGCAGCTAAGAGAGGTTGAAATAATGTTTTTCAGAGTGTCCAAAAAAGAAAATCCTCCTTCTTCTAAAAGGAGGGGTCTATTTATAGGATATTTGGGAATGGAATATCCTTTTGGCATATTCCCAATTTAAGGGCTGAAATAGTACATAGGGCAGCTGTCATCCTCATCTTTTGGGATAACTGTCCTTATTCCAGAATTTTTCAACCATTAAAAGACCCTTTATCCCATAAAAATCTGATTTCCTAAGCCTACATTACCTATTGTACCCCTTGGAGTCCCTGAATTTACCATTGGGTAATCAAGGTTAAACTCACTTGGGTTATCATTTAAAGTTTGGTTAGTTAACCCTAGTTATGCAATTAGTCAGCCATGAGTTGTTCTTAATTATGGTTGAGTTAAACTAGTTAAAGGTTAATCGATAAATGCCTAAAGATATTTTTCACACTAATTATCTATGTTTAAGTTTAAAAAAAAAGGTACGTCAATCAATTCAATTCCTTAACTTAAACTAATTGATTTAGTTAAGTTGATCCAATTTGATTACCTAAAATCAGAGGCTTAACCAATTAATTAATCGATCAGTTTAACTAGGCTTAATTAAAGTTGGTCAACTCATTTTTCTTAACTTAGTCTAAATGATTTGTTCAGTTAATGAAACCTAAATTAATTATCTTAAACAGGTTTTTAAGAAACTATCGACCTAAGTTAAACAAGTGTATTTTAGGAGGTTATCACTGATTAGGGCAGCCTTGAGTTTAGGATTGAACTAAGTTAATTCATGGCCCTGCACTGGTTCAGACTAACTAGTAATAATCCTAAAATAGCTAATAGCTCTTATGCATGACATAATTAGGAAGGAATCCTAAATTGATATTCACTTAACACTAAACAGAATCAACAATCAAAGCAAAGCAAGGCGGAGATCAAGTTTCAGTTTAATCAGCACAAAACAATTCCAAATTATTATTTCGATAGGTAAACTCAACCACAGTTCTAATCATAATAACATGATAACACTGTTCTAATTATTATCTAGTTTCAGTTCAATCATCTAATTCAAATCGCAATACATGATATCACTGTTCTAATCAAGATTAAACAAAATTGTCATTTTAGATTCTCCTTAGTCAATCTAGAGCAGGATAGTAACAGTCAAACAATGAGCAAGGATAGACGAAAAAAACATAAAGAGAGAAAGAAAAGAAAGAAATGAAATTACTGAAACAACCTAAAATACATGAGATTTGGTCTTAAAAAATGAAATCCAGAATCTTTTACCTCAAGAATTCCTAAATTGATTAATCAAGACTCAAATGATGAAAACAAAATCAAACTATTGTGCGGATTAAAACACACGAGACAAGAACACTCACATGATTGCTAAAAGAACATAGATTAATCACAAAGAAACATGACTAAACAAGCACGAGTAGTAATAGAACCAAAAAAAGAAAACTAGCCTAAAATAGGGGTGACTATACAACCCTATTCATAATTTCAGTAAAAACGAGATAACAAATAATAACAAAGGAAGAAGCGAACAGAAGAAGAGAAAAAAAAGGTGGGGAAAATACCCATTTGATGGGTTTGGCCGAAAAAAGGAAGTTGTCGGACCATGGCCAGACCCCAGTAAGGTTTGAAAATGAGTCAAACCCTCATGAATCGATTTCCCTAGTCAAGAGCAATCGACCCACGAAGGTCTGAGCCATTGAGTGTCTCTAAATCCGCTGGGGAGTAATTTTTGGGTTTTCATATTCTTAGATCTGAATTTGACGCAAATTGATTGGGTTTTTAGGGAAACTAGCAACGGGAGGTGATAGAGGGGACGATGGTGATCGCCTAGTAAAATTTTGGGCTGGTTTGGAGGAGCTCCGCCGCCGGCAGGCGGTTTTCGGTCGGCGGAGATGGGTGGGGACACGACGGAGGCTTCAGAGAGAGGATAGAGACGGAAGGGGTGGGGGTTAGGCTTTGGTGGAATGAGGGGGGTGGGGTTCAGTTTGGACATATATATACGAAACGAATAATTAGTTCCCATCCGTTGGATCTGGGAAGATCAACCGCTGGGATTAGTTTACTTATTCTGAAACGGGGTGGTTTGGGTAATGGAGGGGTCAGGCGGGTTGTGGGGTGTTTGGGCCTGGGTCGATGCGGGTAATGAGAGGGATTTTGGGCCTGGGCAATTCTAGCCCAGGTCCAAATTTTGCCTATTTTAACTCTAATTATGTTAACACTTAATTAAAAAATGTGGTAATTAATTCTAAACTCAGTTTGCCTAGTTAAGGTTAATTGATGAGTTAATTAAGAGTGAAGCAATTAATTTAAAAACTTCTAAACACTCAAAGGGCAAGTTTCACAATTTTGGTAAAAAGAAATAATCAAATCAAGACATTAACATTAACATACTTTACATTAAACAATTAGATTTATTTAAATGATGACTAAGGTTACGTGTTTAATCATGCCACTTTAAATTATTTATGTATTTAAATGACGGATTATGGATATATAATGTAAATAAAAAAGCTGGCAAAAAAAAATTAAAAATTCAATAAAAATCCATGAAACTAATTAATTTAGTGAGATTTATAGGATTATACGATAGGTAAAAAATCACGTGCTCACAGCAGTCTCGATATAAATTTTTCCAAAACCGGTAGTACAAGTCATAAGATCTACGAATCTTCTACAACTTCTATGTACAACTGTTTGGAAGTAGATACAACAGTGTATGAATAATAAATACAAAAGGTGAATCTGACTCCTGCGAACGAAGCAGCAGGTTACCTTGAGTCTCCTCGGAAATCATCCACACAGCTACTACAATATATACCTAGATCTGCACACAAAAATATGCAGAAGTGTAGTATGAGCACACCACAGCGGTGCCCAGTAAGTATCAAGACTAACCTCGGTGGAGTAGTGACGAGGACTAGTCAAGACACCACTGGTCTACAAAATAAATAACATGAATAAAGAAATGACTGGATGTTACATCTATCTAAGACTTCTCAGGATAATCCACCACAATGACAATATAAAGCGGAAGGAAATTACAGAAATCAATCACGAAACAGCACAAAAATACACAATACAATAGAGGACACCGATAACTCAACTCCACGTCGGTTTGTTCACATCGAGCCTTAGCCATTAAAATCCATAACTGGTAGAAATCTTTAAACAGTAGTTCATATAAAAAACTTTTGCAAATAAAAATCATTTTAGTATGGAAGAGTTTACTTTGAAAACATACTTTCTCCAAAAGTAGATATAAGTATAATTAATAGAGAGAATTACGTAAAACATAGTTTCTTTCAAACTACGAAGCTTTCCAAAGAGGCTTTCCCAATAAATGACTTCCAAATATCATTTTAGGCAAAACTAGTGCTTTTCAAATATACCTTCGATGTAAAAGTCATTCAAATATAATCATTTCAAAACCACTGCTTTTTCAATAAAATCCCTAGATAAAAATCTCCTCAAGATTTATCCACCGAGACTTAGTCCGTCACTCAGAAATTTTCATGTAGTACAGGAGGAATATAAAATCTTGCCAATAAATACAGTAAATGGCAAACATTATAACAGAAATAATAATGCATAAATACGACACGGAATGTCCCTTCGTGCTAACATAACATAACATGGCACGGAATGTCCCCTCGTGCTAACATAACATAACATGGCACAGAGTGTCCCCCCGTGCTAACATAACATAAAATGGCACGGAATGTCCCCCCGAGCTAACATAAGATAACATGGCACGGAATGTTCCCTCGTGCTAAATAACATAAACATGGCACGTGATGTTCCCTCGTGCTAAATATCATAAACATGGCACAGAATGTTCCCTCGTGCTAAATAGCATAAACATGACACGAAATGTTCCCTCGTGCTAAATATCATAAACATGGCACGAAATGTTTCCTCGTGCTAAATATCATAAACATGGCACGAAATGTTCCTTCGTGCTAAATATCATGAACATGACCAGAATTATCCTTCGTGCTTTACACTCTTCCTCACCCAAACAATATCAAGAAAAACAGTTGGCAAGGAAAAACCATCAATATGACCCATAAATCACCACATCCCGGAAAGGGAGTCAACAATACAAACAATATCATTAACAGCATAACCAGTAATAGAAACCACAACATCCCAGCAAGGAAGTCAACAGTACAAACGATATCACTCACAGCATAAACAGTAATAGGAACCATCACATCCCGGCAAGGGAGTCTACAATATAAATCATATCATTAACAGCATATACAGTAACAGCAACCATAACATCCCGGCAAGGGAAACAGCTATAATCAATCTCAC
>ML319777.1:0-11492 GCA_005239505.1 Nicotiana paniculata
TTTTTTTGTTTCTTTTCGTCGTTTTTTTTTTAAAACTTTTTTTTTCTTTCTAATTCTTAGATAAAAGATGGCAAATCACACACACAAACACACACACACACACACACACACACGCATATATATATATATATATATACCAACGTTACTTTTAAACTTAAATGAGACTATAAAAATAAGAAAACTCAATATTTACACTATAGTTTAACTTATACAAAAAAATATATATAATAGTTTACTTATTAAAATTCTAATTAAAAGATACTCCATATATATATTCACACTTTAAGAATGNATTTACACTAAAATAGTATAACATTTGAGTGTGGTAAAAAATTAGTTGTTCACATATGATACGCCATGAAGTGGCTTGATATTAGCGCTTGGGCTGAAGGAGCCCCTCCGGAGTCTGTACACACCCCAGTGAGCGCATGTACCTACTGAGTGCGAGTGCCGAGTGCCGAGTGACGAGTGACTGGGAGGCATGGGTGACAGTGAGGTTGCCCGAGGGGCTGATACTGAGTGGCTGTGAGGTGCTGAGTGATGTTCTGCTCGAGTGGCAATTTATGATTCATGTTCTGCCCGAGGGGCTATTTATGACTTATTTCATTTTACACTAAATTCTTCAGGTATTTTTATTTCTTAAATTGTTGGAAAACACATTTTTCAAAGGATTTTTACTGAAGTTGGCTTTTAAGGCATGTTGATTTCATACATATGTATGTATATATTGTTGGAAAGAAAGGCTGTGCATATTGTGAACTGATGATTTGATTTTTATGTGTTTCTTGCCACTTAGAATTGATTTATTTTCATTACTACTGAGTTGGCGTACTCACATTACTCCCTGCACCCCTGTGTGAAGATACATGTGCTGATACCGAGCGTTAGCCATCTATCCAGCATCTCTATTTTCCCTTCTTATGTTGTACCTAGTTATTCGTTCGGAGGTTTTGTATCATAATAGTAGCCTTTTTGGTATATTTCTTAAATGCTCATGACATATTGACTCTGGATTTTGGGGATGGTTTAGACTGTTTAACTGTTTATTTTGCCTAATGGATTAAGTAATTCTATATACTTTTATGAAATGTTGAAAGTGGTTGGGATTTTGGAAAGAAACTGTAACTATGTGATTACTGGCTACCCTAGTTCCACGATAGGCGCCATCATGGCCGGTTTAGGATTTGGGGTCGTGACAAAAAAGCGACAGAAACTTTGCAATTGCAAACTCCACAGTGCCTTCTTATCTTTGCAAATGCGACAGGTTCTTCGCAAATGCGATCAAATCTTCGCATTTGCGAGACATTCAACACCAGCCCACAAACTAGAAAAAATTGAAGTCCTTCCACCCATCCAAACACGTCCATAACTCACCTGATCCCTCAGGGCTCCACAGTCCACACCAAACGTCCACACAAGTCTAAAAACATCATACGAACTCGCTCGCACAATCAAAACACCCAAATAACATCTAAAATCATGAATCGGACGCCAAAATTCACAGATTAACTCATGAAACTCAAAAACTTCTAAAAATACTTCCGCCCGTCCGATTCAAATCAACCCGGAATGATGCCAACTTTTGCGTGCAAGTCATAAACAACATTACAAAACTATTCCCGGTCTTGGAATGCCAATTGGACCTCGATAACACCAAAACCTACTCCAAACCAAATTTAAATAACTTTAAAACCTTCGAAGAGGCAACTTTCACTATTAGGCACCGAAATGCTCCCGAGTTATCCAAAACCCGATAAGAACATACGCCCAAGTCCGAAATCATCATAAAAACCTAGTGGAACCGTCAAATCCCAATTCCGAGATCGTTTACTCAAAACATTTACTGAAGTCAAACTTAGACTTTTAAGGCCAACTTAAGGAACCAAGTGTCCCGATTTCAATTCGAACCCTTCCAAATCCCGAACTAATCATCCCCACAAGTCATAAAATAGTAAAAACACATACGTGAGTCCTTATTTAGGGGAGCGGGGTTATAAAAAGCAAAACAACCGGTTGGGGCGTTAAATTCTCCACCTCTTAAACAAACGTTCATCCTCGTACAGGTCTAGAATCATACCTGGAGTGCTGAATAAGTGTGGATATCTGCTCCGCATGTCCTACTCGGACTCCCAAGCCGCCTCCTCAACTAATTAGCCCCTCCACTGAACCTTTATCGCGGAAATCCTCTTGGAGCTCAACTGGTGAACCTGCCTATCAACAATGGCAACTGGCTCCTCCTCATAACCCATGCTCTCATCTAACTGAATCGTGCTGAAGTCAAACACATGTGACCAATCGGCATGATACCTACGGATCATAGACAAGTGGAAAACCGGATGAACTCCCGATAGATTGGGAGGCAAAACAAGCTCATAGGTAACCTCCCCAACTCATCTCAACACCTCAAATGGGTCTATAAACCTTGGTCTCAACTTGCCCTTCTTCCTGAACCTCATGATCCCCTTCATCGGCGAGAATTTCAAGAGAACATTCTTTCCCACCATAAATGATAAATCACGCGCCTTCTGATTCGCGTAACTCTTCTGTCTGGACTGTGCTGTGAAAAGTCTCTCCTGAATCAAATTTACCTTTCCAAGGCATCCTTCACCAAATCAGTACCCTATAACTTAGTCTCGGCGGGTTAAACCATCGGATGGGGGAACGACAACGCCGACCATATAAAGACTCAAATGGAGCAATCTCGATGCTGGACTGATAACTGTTGTTGTAAGCAAACTCGGCCAAAGGCAAGAGTATATCCCACTGCCCTCCAAAGTCAATCACAAAGCATGTCCTCCAAGATTAGAATTGTCCACTCCGACTGCCCATCGGTCTGTGGGTGAAAGGCTGCGCTGAGCTCTACACGGGTCCCCAACTCACTCTGTACTACCCTCCAGAAATGTGAAGTAAACTGAGGGCCTCTATCTGATATGATGGAAAAAGGTATACCATGCAACCGAACTATCCCCTGAATATATATATCTGGGCCAACCTTTCTGAAGTATACGTGGTCGCCACTGGAATGAGTGTGCCGACTTGGTCAACCTATCGACAATGACCCAAACTGCATCAAACTTCCGCAAGGTCCGCAGAAACCCAACTACTAAGTCCATAGTAATGCACTCCCATTTCCACTCAGGTATAATCATCTGCTGGAGTAGGCCATCTAGCCTATGATTCTCATACTTAACCTGCTAGCAATTTAGACACCTCGCAACATACTCAACTATGTCCTTTTTCATCCTCCGCCACCAATAATGCTGCCTCAGGTCGCGATACATCTTCGTGGCATCTGGATGAATAGAATGCCGAGAACTGTGTGCCTCATATAGAATCCTCTCCCTCAAGCCATCAAACTTAGGAGCACATAGGAGACCCTGGAGTCGTAGAACACCCTCCTCACTGATAGTAACCTCCTTTGCACCACCTTGTAGCACCATATCTCATAGAACCCACAAGTGTGGATCATCATACTGCCGAGCCTTGATTTGTTCCAATAGTGAAGACTGGGCAACGATGCATGCAAGAACTTGGCTGGGCTCTGAAATGTCCAAACTCACAAGTCTATTAGCCAAAGGACTGAATGTCCAAAGCTAATGGCCTCCCCTCTACTTAAATGAATGCCAAGCTACCCATACTCGCGGCCTTTCTGCTCAAGGCATCTGCAATTGCATTCGCCTTGCCCGGATGATAAAGAATAGTAATATCATAGTCCATTAGTAACTCAAGACACCTGCACTGCCTCAAATTGAGATCCATTTGCTTGAACAAATGCTGCAAGCTGCGATGATCAGTGTAAACCTCACAGAACACCCCATAAAGATAATGCCTCCATATCTTAAGAGCATGAACGATAGCGGCCAACTCCAAATTGTGTATAGGATAATTATTCTCATGGGGCTTCACCTGACGTGAAGCATATGCAATAACTTTCCCCTCCTGCATCAATACACAACCCAAACCAACGCCTGAAGCATCACAATACACAATATACATCCCCGAACTGGAAGGCAACACTAGAACCAGTGCAGTAGTCAAAGCTGTCTTGAGCTTCTGGAAGCTCGCCTCACAATCATCAGACCAACTGAACGGAGCACCCTTCTGAGTCAGTCTAATCAAAAGTTCTGAAATAGATGAGAAGCCCTGCGATAATAACCTGCTAACCCCAAGAACCTGATCTCAGTCGCCATAGTAAGACGAGACCAACTCTGAATTGCCTCAATCTTCTTGGGATCCACCTTAATACCCTCGCCTGATACAACATGCCCTAAGAATACTAGAGAATCTAGCCAAAACTCACAATTGGAGAACATAGCATATAACTTATGTTCCCGCAAGGTCTGAAGCACCACTCTCAAATGCCGCTCGTGCTCCTCCATGCTGCGCGAGTAGATCAAAATGTCATCAATGAAGACACTGACGAACGAATCAATATATGGCCTGAACACCTTGTTCATAAAATCCATAAACGACACTGGGGCATTAGTCAGACCGAAGGACATCACTAGAGACTCATAATGGCCATATCTAGTCCGGAAAGCACTCTTCAAAAAATTCGAATCTTCAACTGATGGTACCCCAATCTCAAGTCGATCTTAGAGAACACCCTGGCATCTTGCAACTGGTCAAACAAATCATTAATACATGGTAATGGGTACTTGTTCTTAATGGTAATTTTGTTCAACTGGCGGTAACCAATGCACATCCGCATAGTCCCATTTTTTTCTTCACAAATAACACTGGTGCATTCAAAGGTGATACACTCGACCTGGCAAACCCCTTTGCTAGAACTCCTCAAGATGTTCCTTCAACTCCTCCAACTCTTTCGGATCCATACGGTACGATGGGATTGATTTAGGATGGGTACCTGGAGCCAAATCAATACAGAAATCGATATCATGATTGGGTGACATGCCTAGAAGATCGGAAGAAAACACATCGGAGAACTCCCGGACTACGGGTGCTCAATCAATCGCCGGAGTCTTTGTGGTAGTATCCCGAACATAGACTAGATAAACCAAATAACCCTTCTCGACCATGTGTCGAGCCTTCATAAAAGAGATGATTCAACTAGGTGTGCTGACAGACGAACCCTTCCACTCCAACCTAGGGAACTCTGGCATCGCCAAGGTAATAGTCTTGGCATGGAAATCAAGGATGGCGTGATCTGGAGATGACCAGTCCGTGCCCAGGATGACCTCAAAGTCGGTCATATCAAGCAGTAGAAGATCCGCTTTAGTCTCATAATCACAGAATGTAACAATGCAGGACCGATAGACCTGATCCATAACAACAGAATCACCCACCGGAGTGGACATATAAATAGGAGTACCCAAGGACTCACGAGGAGCATCCAGATAATGTGAAAACAAGGATGACACAAATAAAGAGGTAGAACCTGGATCAAATAATACTGAAACATCCCTACTGCATACAAAAATAATATCTGTGATCACGGCATCTGAGGCCACTACATCTGGTCTGGGCGGGAAAGCATAGAATCTAATTGGAGCACCACCTGACTGCCCTCCACCTGCCTGGCCTCCACCTCTAGGACGGCCCCTACCCACCTGCTCTCCGCCTCTGGGCGGCCGGATGACTGGTGCGGCTACTGGTTCTATAATCATAGGCTGAGAACCCTGCCGTACTGCCTTGCCCCGAAGCTTAGGGCAGAATCTCCACACATGGCTGAAATCCTCGCACTCAAAATAACCTCTCGGTACGAAGTTCTTCTAGTCAAAAGTCTGACCCTGATAGCTTGAATACCCATTGGAGGAACCCTGAATAACTGGTAGGCAGTAGGAACTCTCTGCATAGCACTGAAATAAGGTCGAACTAGAGCACCCCGAGGAGGATGCGGTGCTTCCATGAAGATGAGTCCTCCACCATCAACGAGCCCTGCCCTCCAACTGGAAAGTAGTAAATCCCACCCCGTGAGACACTAATATGCTCATGTTATGCAGTCTATCCCTGCACCGATCAAAAGATTTTATTTATATATCATAAAGTAAAATTACAGTTTCTAGACCAAGTAGGAAATCAATGAGAAATATGAGTTTATTTTAGAAATCATTTGGGTGAAGAAAAATAACATTTTCAAATAAAATACAGTATCAAGTAAGCTACTGAATTTAATATAGAATTTACTAAATTAAAACATAATAACAATTCCTTTTTAAGTAAAATAAAAACATCAGACAGGGTACGGAGATTAAGTTGAGAAATCAATTAAAGTAAAATATGACAACTATTAGAAATGGTAAGTACCGAATAAAACGACGAGTTTTAACTTAAAAGTCACACAAGGTAGCATGTTATTAATTCTTATATTTAAAATTGCTATATTACTAACAACTCAGCAGGATATGAAGTAATGACTCAACATAGTAAATTCATCTTGAAATCAATTCACCAGAATAATAGTATTAGGAAAAGAATTCAGGAAATGACGGTAAAGAAATAAGTCAATGACAATAATTCAATCATCGAAAAACAGTGAAAAACCAAAATACAAATTCTCAGAGTCTCGTATGAAATAACCGAAGCCAATAAAATACAACAGGGAATACTAAACACAAAATATGTTGCGACGCGCAACCCGATCCCACCATATAATAGCAATATCATAATTCACCCTTATCCCACCATATCAATTCACCCTTATTTCACCTGTTCCGTGTGCAACCCAATCCCACCGTACAATATCAATATCATAACAATAAACAAAATATGATGCGACGTGCAACCCGATCTCACCATATAATATCAATATCGTAGTTCACCCTTATTTCACCATAACAGTCCACCCTTATTTCACCTGTTGCGGCGCGCAACCCGATCCCACAGTACCATAACAATATCACAATATAAATATTCTCCCTTATTTCACCACCTCCCTTATTTAACCTGTTGCGGCGTGCAACCCGACCCCCCATACAATAATTTAAATCAACAACAACAATTCAATAATTCCATTTACAAGAATTTCTACAATCAAGGGTATCAGTACACGACAACAAAGGAACCACGTAAAAACCGAAGGAATACAACAAACTTTATAAAAATGACAGGACATGTAAGGTACGTGATAACTAAGTATGCAATCACAACAATTAGAACATGTAGCAGATAAGCACAATTTCATATAAGAAACTCAACAATTAAGAGGCAACAAGACAATAAGGAAGGCAATAACTTCAACTAAGGCGTATAAGGGACAAATAACGAGTAAGAAGTACAATAGGTGCTAACATCGTCAAATAGAAAGAGTAGACTAACAACGAGATATCACATGTTATGACAATTCAATTAAAGGCATGGAAAGACACTAGACAATCTAAATCGGTCAAATACCACATGTAGACCGTGTGCCCACTCGTCACCTTGAGTACACAACTTTCACATAACAAGATAACACAATTTACTCAATTCCTAAGGGGTAGTTTCCCCCCCCCCACAAAGTTAGACAAGACACTTACCTCAAATCGTCCCACTCCATACTCAATTTAGCTTTTCCTTTACCAATTCACTGACGACTTAAATACCTCAAACAATGCAAGAGAGAACAATTTCAATTAACAAAGCTATGGTCCTTATACAATTTGCAAAAAGTCAAGGAAAATCAACCCCCGGGACCGCATATCGGAACCTAATAAAATTTACAAAACATGAACATCCATTCCTATTCGAGTTCAACCATACCAAAATTATCAATTTTCGACATCCATTCGTCCTTCAAATCATCATTTTACATTTTGAAAGATTTTACAATTTTCCCAAATTTGCCTTTAGATTCTCATGAATTTGATGTTAAATATAAGGTATAATCACAAAATATAATTGAAAATTGATTAGAGGTACTTACCCAATGATTCGATATGAAAATCCTTCCACAAAATCGCCTCCCGTCAAGGCTAGGGGTTCGAAACATGATAAAATGAAGTTAAGTCCCAAAATGGAAGTCTTAATCCAGCCTCAGATGTCGCATTTGTGACATTCGGATCGCAAATGCGACAAAAGTATCACAAAAGTAAAGGCTGACCAGCTATATCAAAATCGCAAATGCGACACAAGACTCGCAAAATTGAGCTAAGAGTTTTCGCAACAGCGACAGTTTGTGTCGCAAATGCGGAGCTGGCTAATTGCAAATGCGATGAAATAAAAATGCAAACTCCCTTGCCCCAGCCCATCGTCGCAAACGCGAGAATGATCTCGCAAATGCTTACATCGCAAAATGCGATGAATACTTCGCAAATGCGAGAACAGGGACACCAGCAAAGCTAAACTTTCTTCCAACACTCTGAAACACGTATGAAACTTATCAGAGCCCTCAGGGCTCTAAACCAAACATCCTCACAAGTCTAAAAACATAACACAAAATCGCTCGCGCGATCGAAACACCAAATAACCTCTAGAATCACGAATCGGACGCTTAAACACATGAAAATCACAATGAACTTCAAGAACTTCTAGAATCGCAACCAAGCGTCCGCACCATATCAAATCAACTCCAAATGACACCAAATTTTGCAGGCAAGTTCCCTATGAAGAAACGCACCTATTCCAAGTTCTGAAACCAAAATTCAAACCCGTTATCCTTAAAGTCAAACTATGGTCAAACCTAGGAAAATTCTAAATCTTTAAATTGCCAACTTCCGCCAAATGATGTCGAAACCTTTTAGAACATCCAAATGAAATTCCAGGCATACATCCAAGTCCAAAATAACCATCCGGACCTACCTAAACCATCGAAACTCCGATCCGAGGTCAAATACTCAAAAGTCAAATGTTGTTTAATTCTTTCAATTTCGAGCTTCTCAAATGAGAGTCACTCCTAAAAATCCTCTCCAAACGTTTCAAAAACCCAAAACGATGATGCAAGCAAGTCATAATACACTGTGTGAAGATACTCGTGACCTCAAATTCCGAACCAGATGAAATTGCTAAAAACGACCAGTCAGGTCGTTACAATATCAATGTCAAACAAGGTAGGAAGCATACATAACGTCAAGGAGAGTCTTTAAATTAATATTCCAAATGAACCCCATTCACAACTTTCAATCCAACGATAGTTCCATAAACCCTCAGGATCCTTATTATTCAAATATTTCAACAAAGTCACGTAATTCTACAAGGCACAATTTATAGTATAATTTACCCCCGAGCATGATTAAATCTGGCACATGCATATATGCTTGTCACCTCATATATGTATCACCCCCGCATGTAGCAAATAATGTCAAATAGTAGGAAACATTCCCTCAACAAAGTTAGGCAAGACACTTACCTCAATTCGCTAACTCAATACTCAATTTATCTTTTTCCTTTACAAATTCACCTCTGCTCGGCTCAATCTAGCCAAAGAAGACTTAAATACATCACAATTCAAGAGAGAATAATTTCAATTAATAAAGCTGTGATCTTTATACAATTTCTAAAAAGTCAACAATAGTCAAATCCCGGGCCCCCCCCGGTCATAACCCGGGTCCAAGGGTAGGTCTTGACTATCCATAGCCCCACAAGTTCATAGACGTGTTTTTTCCAAATTCGAGTCCTATTCGACTCTCAAATCCCAAATTTTTATTTTTCAAAACTTAGACAAAATCCCCAACTTTTCCCTGGATTCTCATGAATTTGATGTTAAATCTATTGTATAGTCATGAAATATAATTGAAAATTAATTAGAGGTACTTACCCAATGATTTGGTATGAAAATCCCTCCACAAAATCGCCTCCAATCAAATCTAGGGTTTAAAATATAACAACATAAAGCTAAGTCTCGGAATTCCCAGCTATATGTAGGCTGCAGATGTCGCATTTGAGACATGGGCATCTCAAATGCGAACCCCGAAAAAGAGAACAACTTGTCGCAAAAGCGAACCATAAGACTTCCTGCTGCGGTCGCATGTGCGACCCAATACTTCGCAAATGTGAAGACAATTATCTCCCAAAAGCGGCAGGGATCCTCGCAAAAGCGAACAACCACACTTCTCAAATGCGAGGGCTTTCTTCGCAAATTCAAATCATACCTAGCAGCCCAATTTTGCAAATGCGATGGCCACTTCACAATTGCGATTGTTGCATTTGCGACAAAAATATCACAAATGCGATGACACCAGTACTAGCACACAAAATCATTGAAAAGTCATTCTGAAACCAATCCGAAAATCACCCGAGCCCCCGAGGATCCAACCAACCACCCACACTAGTCCAAAAATATGACACAAACTCGCTCGTGTTATCAAAACATCAAAATAACATCTAAAAGCACGAATCGGATGCCAAAATGCGTGAAGATCATAATAAACTTCAAGAACTTCTAGAATCGCAACCAAGCGTCTGAACCATACTAAACCAACTTCGAATGATGTCAAATTTTGCGGGAAAGTTCCATATGACAAAATGGACCTATTCGAGGCTTCAAATCACGCATAACAACCCCGAAATGATGAATCGCACCTCAAATCAAAATCAATGAACTTTGAACTTTCAACTTCCAAAACACGCGCCGAAACATATCAGATCAACCCGAAACCCAAATTTTGCACATAAGTCCCAAATGACATAGCGAAGCTGTTCCAATTCCCATAACCACAATCTGAATCCAATATCCTCAAGTTCAACTTCCGGTCAAACTTATGAACTTTCCAAACCTTCAAATTTCCAGCTTTCGCCAATTAGTGCGGAGTCCTTCTAGAAATATCCAAATGCAAATCCAGGCATACGCTCGAGTCCAAAATTACCATCAGGACCTAACCAAACTATCAAAACTCCGATATGAGGTCAAATGTTAAAAAGTCAAACTTGATCAACTCTTCCAACTTAAAACTTCAATCTTGAAGTTCATTCTTCCAAATCGATTCTGAATAACTTGAAAACCAAAACCGACGATTCGCAAAAGTCATAATACATCACGCAGAGGTACTCATGCCCTCAAACTACCGAGTGACGCACAAATGCTTAAGACAACCTGTGATGACCCAAGGGATCATTTTATGAATTTAGACTCCGTTCTATAATTATTAGCCATAAAAAGATTAATTTTAACTACCTCGATTTTTGTGCGAAGTCCGGGCATGAAACCGGAAAGCTTTTATGTGAAAATATAAGAAATAATAATTTTTAGAATTAAAAATTTGGTTTTAGTTGACTTGAGTCAACATTTTGAGTAAACGGACTCCGATCTGTGTTTCAACGATCCCAGGAGGTCCGCAGTAAAATATGGGACCCGGGCGTATGCTCGGAAATGAATTCCGAGGTCCCAAGCCTTAGAAATCAATTTTTGAAAGAAATTGTTTTGTTGAAATATTTATGAAATAAAGAAAAGAATTAATATTTAAAATCATTGGTATCGGGCCCGTATTTTTGTTCCGGAGCCCCGTACATATTTGTTATGATATTTAGGCCTTGCCTGTGAAATTTGGTAAAAGTCAGAGTTCGTTTGACGTGAATCGGACATCCGGTTGAAAAGTTATGAACTATAAGTGTTCTTC
>ML319781.1:0-111675 GCA_005239505.1 Nicotiana paniculata
AATGATCCAACGACTGGGGTTTAATGGGGGCGAAATGGTGTCGTTTGGTTATTATGGGGGACAAACCGGGTTAAGGGGTTTGGGCTGGGTTGTTTGGTATTTAGGGAGAAAGGATTTGGGCCTGGGCAACTCTGGCCCAGGTCTGATGTTAACTTTCTTTAACCAAAATCAATTAATTAAATTCATCTCTAATTTAAACCAAGGAATGTAGTAATTAACTTAATCCTTATTTATTTACAGATTAATCAAGAATAACACGACCAATTCTATATTCCTAATTCAACATGTGTTTTATCGAGTGAAAGATGATTAATTTCTGTAGTAATTAGTTATTAAANGACCTGAAAGTGCAACCGATACTCAAAGGTAAATTTTATAGAGCGTTGGTTAGAGCGGCCATGTTGTATCAGGCTGAGTGTTGGCCAGTTAAAAACTCACATACTAGAAGATGAAAATAGCTGAAATGAGGATGTTGAGGTGGATGTAGGGGCACTCTAAGATGGATAAGATTAGGAATGAAGATATTCGGGAGAAGATGGGTGTGACCCCCATGGATGACAAGCTGTAGGAAGCAAGACTCAGATAGTTCGAGCACATTCAGAGGAGAAGCCCAGATGAACCAGTGAGGAGGTGTGAGCGGATGACTTTGGTAGGTACAGGGAGAGGTAGCATAAAAAATTATTTTCCTAACTTCTATTCTCTAACCAAACACTAGAAATTATTTTCCGAAAAAAAAAAATTCACTCATCAACCAAACAAGAGAAAATAAGTGACAAAATCATTCATTTTCCGAAAAAATATTTTCCATAAAAAATATTTATCTCCGTACCAAACACACCTTAAATCTCTAACATAAACCATCACTTTTTTGTTAGTCTGAATCCGCAGTGCTGGAATTGCATAACTTTCGTTTGTTTATTTATGTCACAAAACTGGGTTTTTTTCTTCTTCTTCTTTTTGTTTTGTTTATGTAGTCAAAATTCCGAATTGGTCAAGTTACTAATTTTATTATTTAAGCCGTAATATGCCTGGTCTTTTAATTTCCTAGCCAAAGAAGTGCTTCTCGAGCATCCTTTTTTCCAAAATTTGGTTGAAAATGTCAATTATTGATATATACTGGGTGGACTCAAGTAAGTGCTTCTCAAATATGAGATTAAACAATTAATTTAAATTGTGATCAACCAAGTAAACTATGTCCAGAAGCTCTTGTTTCCATTTTGGATTTTCACTTTATTTTGTACAATTATTTAATTTGCGTTTCTTCATAATGTATTTGTTTACCTTTAAAATTGGATAACAATTAAACTTATAATATGATTTTAAAGATATGTGATTTCGCTCAATATTAATTGATAAATACGAAGATAAATAACAGAATTGAATTATAAAGTAAAGCAAACCAATATTAGAATGGAATTCAGCCATCCAGTTTGGATACCCTCGAACTGATTGATGCAAGAACGATTAAAATATAATCAGCTGATGAACAAGAATGTAAGCAAGAGGAGAGAATTATATTGCATTGATGTATGTGAATGATGATGATTACAAAATGATTAGAACTCTCCTTTATATAGTAGAGGAATTCCATTTATAGTATAACTCTAATTACAGAAGGAAATCTCATGATTAGCGAGTTTGTCGTTCGTGATTGGATCCGTTCCGAGATTTTTTCCATGATCTTCGACCTATCACGGATATCTAGCATTTCCATTATCGTGCTATCTTCGATCTTACTCACTGTCTGTCCCATTTGGCTTCGATTGCTGCTAGCCTCGATCTTGGTAGATACCTCAAATCTAGACTCGATATCTTATCCTCGAGATGTAGTCTGTTCCGTTACAAAGTCGTCCTTCGATGCAACCTCCGGGTCTCAGTCAAATAGCAAAATCGGGTGCCCGATTTAACCATATACAGATAGTCCCCTCATTTCTTGGAATGTAATGACAAGAAACAAATTGAGCCTTCGATTTTTTACCTCGACCTGTCGTGACGTCATCCCCATGATGTAAGCAGAGGACCGGAACGTCCCGTCGATACAGTTCCCCAAATCATCAATGCGCGTCAGTTGGTGGTCAGCCACTAGGGCCTTTGAAATGTCGCCGTGAATCCCATAAATAGGACCTCTTCACATTGATCAAAATTTGACTTTCACTTCCCTCTAATCTCCAAAGTTTTTACATCCCCTAAGTTCTTCCTTCCCATAGTTTAGGTTTTGTTGCTAATCTTTCCTCAAACACCAAGCCCTATTACCTTTTTTTTTTAAACATGAAATATTTTATATAGTACTATTAAGGATTAATACAAGCGACGGTCCTTATCGGACTATGATCTTGGTTAACAAGAGACACACTAGGAGCTAGGTTACTACCTGCTGAGATAGGACTTACATGGGAATCTAGTAAAGTTAAGTTGGTTGATACATCAACATTGGTACTAATAGTAGTTATAGTATTAGTGACACTATTATAAAAAAGGACAAAATCTTTCAGTGTTTCTGGTATTTGTAAGAACGTGGCTGAATAGTTGACATTGGCTTGAGTTGATGCTAGCTTTGCTAGTTCATATGCCACTTGGTTACCTTCCCGGTAGATGTGTTGGATTGGTGGATTCCCCAACTTCCTCATCCAATACCTGCAATCAGAGATAATATTAATGTGAGGATTATAAGTATTAGATTCGGTCAATGATGTTAGTAGTGTCCGTTTCAATTACCAGGTGTGACCAGTTGTTTTCCATTGTTAATTGAAGGCCATGTTTTAGAGATGTTAGATCCACGACAAGGGGGTAGGTCCAATAATGGACTTACTATAACCAAGGATCCATTGCCTTGAGCATCTCTGAAGATTCCTCCAATACCTCCTATACTATATTTATTATGGAAGGAACCATCAATATTTAATTTAATGGAGTTAGTAGGAGGAGGTTTATAGCGGGCATTTGTGTTATGAATAATAGGCGATCTATAAGGGGGGTTTATGGCACAGTGCTTGTATTCTAGGGTTCGAGCATAGACAAGCTGATTGGAAAGGGTTTTGTTGATGCGTTTGAAAATATTGTTATTCCTATTGATCCATAAAAGCCAAAGTGCAATGGTAGAAATTCTTCCCAGGTTAAGGAGTAACTAAGGGTGGGGTGGGGTGGGGTGGGGGTGGGGGAGAGAGTCTTTCTTAGAGCATCAAGCCAATGCATATTAATGGTGTCTAGGGAGTTGGTGTTAAGGATAATATTGTTCCAGAAGTGGATTGCATGCGGGAAAAAAAAGAAGAGGTGAGTGATGGTTTCCTCCTCTTGAAGGCAAAGGGAGAAAGTAGGATCTATTTGCATACCAATGTGGCTAAGGTATGATTTTCTTAGAAGCTTGTTATATGCATGCATTGCCATAGGAAATGTTTGATTTTTTTTAGGGTGATAAGCTTCCAGATCCAATCAAAGGAAGTAGGAATTGTTAGAGAGCAAATGGGATGGAGCAATGGTATTATCGATTTTGTGGAAAAATTTCCATTCGAGGTTAAGAACCAGAAGGGATAGTCAACGGAGTTATTATTAAGAGTTAGGTTTGTGGATAAAACAAGGTCCCTGATTTGTTGGGGTAAGTTAAAGGAAAGATGGGATAGATCCCAGTGGGAATTTTCCCATACATCACTATTTTGTTTTGTGAGTATCATGAAGAAATAATGGTCCATCGACTATACTACGTAGAGATTGGTTATTAGGAAGCCAAATAGAGTTCCAGAAATTTACACATGTACCATTACCAACACTCCAAGAAATTCCTTTTGACCAACCAGTAATTATATTGCGCCAAATAAAGGAGCAACTTTTAGCATTGATGCGGTTACTATATCTATTAATTAAGATACTGGCCCAAATCTTGGAGGGTTGAGTGAATAAACGCCATGCAAGGCTACCTAGGAGAGATAGGTTTTTATTAGATGATTTATGGATTCCTAAGCCCCCTTTATCCTTTGGCAGGGTGACTGTATCCCATTTAACATAATGGATTTTCCTCGAAAAAGTGGTAGAGCCCCATATAAAATATCTTTGTATTTTGTCAAGACGTTTCTGGATAGTTGGTGGAAAAAATAAGTATTGCATGGAGTGATTTGGGAGAGCATTTAGGGTTGTTTTGATTAGGGTGGCTCTTCTGGATAAATAAAGGAAGTTGGTTTTCCAATTTGCAAGATGATTGTTCAAATTGTCAATAAGATATCGGAAATCAGAGTTCTTAGGGCGGCGATTAAAAATGGAAAAACCAATATACTTCCCAAAGTTGTAACCGGTGCCTATGTTTAAAATAGAAGTGGCTATGTTTTTGGAAGGTTGGTTGCAATTTTTTGAGCAAATGATCCTGTATTTAAGATAATTAATTTTTTGCCCTAAAATTCGGCTAAAGAGAGAGAGGCAATGATGGATAGAGTGAATGGATTTTTCATTTGCTTCGGCCATGAGAGTGAGGTCATCAACAAAGAAAAGGTGAGAGAGTGGAGGGGTAGAGTGGGTTCAGTTTGATGGGGTCCCAAAGTGCAATGTCTACTTGATAGTTTATATAAGTGGAGAGAAGTTCCATACTTAATATAAATATATAGGGGGATATTGGATCTCCTTGTCTAATCCCTCTTGAAGGATGGAAGAACTTGGTCTTAGAACCATTCACTAAGACAACAATTTTCGAGGTAGAAATGCAAGTCATAATTAGTTTAATGATTTTTGGAGGAAATCTAAAGAAATTGAGGGCTCTATAGATGAATCACTATTCCAGTTTATCAAAGGCTTTTTCGAGAACAATTTTAACAAGGATCTTTCCTTTGGAGCCTTTAATTTTTTGGAAATGGTTGATGATTTCCTGAATAATGATGGCGTTTTCACTAGCTCATCTATATCTAAGGAAGCTTGATTGGAAAGGACTAATGAGTTTGTCTAGGAATGGTTGTATTCTATTGGCAATAATCTTGGTGATTATTTTATAGATAGTATTGCATAATCCTATAGGTCTGAAATTTTTAAGGTCATTAGCATTTGGAATTTTTGGGATAAGCCATAAGTAGGTGTAGTTGATAACCTCGGGGAATGATTGGTTGGTGAAGACTCTATGACAAAATTCAAGGATTGTCTCCTTAACAAGGTTCCAAAATCTTTGATATAAGAAAGGATGAATGTCATCCGGTCCAGGCGCCTTAAAGGGTTTCATGGACCAAACTGCCTTAATGATCTCTTGGTTTTGAAGAGGCCTATCTAGGGATGAGAGTTCAATGTTATTAAAGGTCAAAGGAGGGTGGGTTGTGTCTTTGAAGCTTGTATATGAATGATAGTTTGGAAGAGATTCTCAAAATAATTAGCCGCATGATCAATGATACGATCTTGATTTGTGATCCAGTTTCCATCCTCGTCCTTAAAGAAATTAATTCAGTTGGTACGCCTTCTATTTAGGACACTAATATGGAAAAATTTAGTGGCAGCATCACCATGGTTTAGCCAATTAATACACGATCTAATTTTCCAATGTTCTTCCTCTAGCTTAAGGAGATTATTATAATCATCAAGGAGGTTTATGTCGAGGTTCTTAAGGAAGAAACTAGAAGGGTACTGGGGGGAACTTTGGATGCCGCTGATTCTGGCCAGAAGTTTCTTTTTATTAGATAAGACGTTACTAAAAGTGTTACTAGCCCAGATTCTAGTTTGTTCCCTAAACCTGTTTAAACCCTCAATAAAACTATTCCCTTGCCAACTGTCTTGGACTATTTTTCCAAAGTTTGGGTGGGAGAACCAATAGGTTTCTAACTTAAAATATTTTTGGGAGCTCCTCCTAGAAATGTTATTAAGATTAATGAGGAGGGGGTTATGATCTGAATATATTCTAGGAAGATGGGTGACAGCCGTATTAGGGTATTTTTCCAGCCAAAGGTTGTTATTAAATCTCCTATCTAGATGTTCAAGAATAAGGCTTGAGCTTCTTTGCCTAAGGCTAGACCAGGTGTAGTTAGAACTTTTAAAACCCAAGTCAATAAGATTGCAATGGTTGATACAAGAGAGAAATTGAGAAACCCTAGCATGGTTAATTGCTCTACCACCCCCATTTTTCTTCTTGAGAAAGAATATCATTAAATTCATCTCCCAGGAACCAACTGCCTTTGTAAGAATTGATGATGGATTTGAGATTATTCCAAAGAATAATTAAGAATAGTGCTAGCATAAACTACACTAAAAGTCCAAGGTTCGTGATTAGGGAGTACCTTGAGCATTGCATGAATCTCTTGATTAGAGCACCATATTTGAGACATGTTAATGATGTTGTTATCCCAGATAATAACAATCCCTCCAGATTGTCCTTGAACTGGGACTTCTAACATGTTGGAGAAGTTGAAGCTATCCTTGAGGGGTAGATGGGAAAACATCCTGGTTTCCAAAAGGGATACCATGCATGGGTGATGATTATCAATGAGATCCCTAAAGTTACGCCTGAAGTCGTCGTTATTTGCTCCCCTAATATTCCATATTACAAAGCTAGTGGCTTTATTCATTTGGAATGGATTGAGTGGGGATTGTAGAGAGTACTGACTCATTTGGAAGTGCGAAATGTATCCCTTCAGGGATGGGCCCAGAATTAATGCAAAATTCTCTGCTGCTGCATTCTGAGGAGGCCTGATGTCTAGGGAGCATTTGTACAGAGCTGTTGGACATCTGCAAATGTACGTGTTGTCCTCTAGTGCTTGGAATAGCATGACTTTGGCTTCTTTTATGTTTGAAATCTCTGTGTATGATGTTATTTCTAGAGATGGGATTGGCTCCACTTGGTCTTCTATCTCTTGCTCTTCTGGTTTTGGCTCGTTGGGGTGTGGAGATTATGGGCCTGATGAATATCCAACGACATTGGGAACTGTTGGGGTATTGGTTTCCATGCATAGAGGAGTGGGGTTAAGCTGATCATCTCATGTGGGGTGTAGAATGGGAGTTGATAAAGAATATTCATGTTGTGAAGTGGATTGAAGTGTGGAGGAGGTTGCCATTGGGCTTGCATGTTGTGCATTAGGGTTGGTGCCAGTGCAGGGGCAATGGGGTCGAGTACGTTGGCCAACCAAAGATGATTCACATAGTTAGACTGTCACGCCCCAAACCTGGGGAGGTGTAGCTGGCACCCGGTGCCGTAGTGGCCCGAGCGAACCACTCTGTAACTCATTCATTCCTTTTGTAACTATCATGGGCCAACATGGCCACAACTCGTAGTGTACAATTGTAAGTGGGCAAATGTTATATTAATGAACCATCATTCTTAAAACATGAATACATATGGGCCGTCAAGGCCTCTGACATACTATACAATCTGAATCTTTGTCTACAAAACCTCTAAGATTATGTAACATCAAACAAGACAGGGCACCGGCTTACCCATACGTCTATAGCAAAACTCTAACAAAATGACTCATAGACTCAACTATACTCCGAATGAGGTGGAGTCTTATCGATCTTTCGCTGAATGCAAACCTCGTTTACTATGAAGGCTCGTCAATCCGATTATCTATACCTGCAGGCATGAATTCAGCGTCCCCAACAAAAGGACGCCAGTACGAATAATGTACTGAGTATGTAAGGAAATATACTGAAAGCTGAAATTGAACTAATAATATAATAACTAAAAGTAACTGGAAGTCAAAGATAATCTAAAGATATGCTCACCTGCTGATACTGATTAAACTCTCTCAATATAGTAAGTAAAATAGTTGTCCGACCCTATAAGGCTCGGTATACATACATATATATATACATATATATATATATATATATATATACATATATATATATATATATATATATATATATATATATATATATAGTTGCTCTATCGTAGTAGGCTCACTCATAGGCGCTCGGCCATACTAGGCTCTATATCTCGACCAACTGGGCTCTCTCATAGGCGCTCGGCCACAGTAGGTTCGGTATATGACTTACCATCTGATCAGAGGTTGCCCAATAGGGGATTGCCCATCGATTATAGCTCGATGGTAATGAAAATACTGTAATATTGTATATATATACTATCTGCTCTCTTGACTGGAAGAAGGAAATACTCAATTGAATATTGTACTTACAAGACTAGGAAAAATATACGTAAATTTCGGGATATGAATTTTTATTTATGCCTCGTTATCAAACTTATTTAATGATGAGATCATGCCAAAATGAAGGAAGGGCTTAGCCTTAACATACCTGGACCGATTCTCTTAACGATCTCTCTAACCCACGTTAATTGCGACAACATGTAACGACGGATCGAAATAGGGAGAACTCCATATGATATTCTTGAGAACTCATTCCATTCTTTCATAGTTCCAAAAGGTTATGGAAAAGTTATCGTCCTGTTCATCTGTCCATGCAGTTTCAAAACTACCAGGATAGATTAAGAATTTGCCCTTTGTTATATTTGCATGGGACGTAAAACACAAAAGATATCCTAAAGATTCTTCTTTGATACCATGTCCAAACTTCAAAGAAATCCTAAAATGAAATTAATTAAACAAGTTGCAATAGAAGTCCAATAGAAACCTTCTTTAATGCAGTGCCCGTGAAACTTGATGGAAAATCTCATCAAATGCTTGAAGGATCGGCTGATGTGAAGAAAGCAGTAATGATTTCTGTATTCAAAAGCCTAGGAACGAAAATAGCATCTGTTTGAAGTTCTATATATGAAATAAAGTGTCTTTTTTTTAATCCTCCATTAGGTTGCCACCAAGATTAACTATATTAAGAGTCACCATTTGAATAAAGGGTGGCTGCTATGTGGTGTTTTATCCCAATCATTTTAGATAATTACCGATTTACCCCGTATAATTAAGAATTATCTCAAATTACTTAAAATTCTACTTATTTTTAATACACTTTATACGTTGTACTATTACGGTCATGTGGTACCATGTAAAATAAATACATACACTATTATTTCATTAAAACCTCCATGTAAAAATACATATATTTTCTCAACTTCTAATTTTCCTAATCTCATATAAAGACTATAAATTTTCGCACGCTTAATCCTTAAATTGGTAAAAAGATAACCTTCTTTTCTTGTGAAAAAAATAATTTCCATCTTTACAATAATAAAAATCTCATAAACTTTCTTATATTAGGTGTATAATTTATCATATCCGAAAATAGTAATAATGATAACTGTCCAAATTATACTTATAAAACTTTTACTAAAATACTTCACTTAAAAGAAAATGTCACACTTAATATAATATCTAACGGTATCAAGGTTGTAAACTTACAGGATCTCACAATAATAATATCTTAAACCTTCTATAACCTCCTAATAAACATAATCCCTTTAAACTTATGTGGATTTACTACGGCACATCCTAATGCTAAGGTACGAGATGTAACATCCTTCCCCCCTTTATAAATATTCGTCCTCAAATGTTAACTCTTTGAGATTTTTAAAACTTTCGCTAGGGTCTCCTCTGTATATTAAACTAAATCCCAAAATATATCTGAAGTCTCGATTACTCACAACCTTTTGTACTTGAGTATCTCGTATCTACTTCACCTTTACTTTATCTAACTTACTTTTCAATCTCGCATCGTATCTTATGTCGCTTTCATAACCTCCCTTCCATATAGGTAGAAATTACATCTATGTCTTAAATCTCTATTGCAATACCTGCACCTTTGGTGCATACAAAATCTGGCGAAAGCTTCATATTGACTTCTTACGACTCAGCTCTATGGCACGATCGGGAAACAAAAGAAGGGTAACATTTCCTAAATGCCATATAGCCTCTCAATTATAAATGTGGCGCGGAACACATCCATACGTGAGACTCTACTAGGCATGGCTTTGTAGACTCCCTAAGACATGACCTGCTCTGATACCACTTTGTCATGACCCAAACTTGGGGAGGCGTGGCTGGCACCCGGTGCCGTAGTGGCCCGAGAAAACCGCTCTGTAACTCATTCATTCCTTTTGTAACTTTCATGGGCCAACATGGCCACAACTCGTAGTGTACAATTGTAAGTGGGAAAATGTTATATTAATGAACCATCGTTCTTAAAACATGAATACATATGGGCCGTCAAAGCCTCTGACATACTCTACAATCTGAATCTCTGTCTACAAAGCCTCTAAGATTATGTAACATAAAATAGGACAGGGTACCGGCTTACCCATATTTCTATAGCAAAACTCTGACACAATGAATCATAGACTCGTCTGCACTCCGAATGAGGTGGAGTCTTACAGAAGATTGAGAGGATCGAGTAATTTCGCGAGGAGGTCAGTAAGATGAAGGCGGAGTCCTTGGGGTGGAAAGAAGGCATGGACCGCTTTGCTGCAGAAAAAGAGGTTGCTCGAGCCCAACTGTTATGGTCGAAAGCCAGCTCCGAGGCATGAAGGAGAAAAGCTCAGCTCAGGAAAATAATATAGAGGAGCCCGAGGATCGTTTGTCTTTCGAACTTGAAAAGGCCAAGTCTGAGGTCGAAAAGGCAAAGGCGATCGTGGTCGTCTATCGGGTCGATGCTGAAGCAGCTCAAGTCCCAGCGAAAGAGGCTGCCAAGACTGCTCAAACTCAAGCACATTAGATTGCTAAACTCGCCAAATGCCAATCTCACAGGGAGACCCTCGAGGAAATCCACACCCGAGGTTTTGATCTTATCGACGAAATAGTAAAGGCTAAGGAGCACGAAGCTGATGCTAGAGCGATGTCCTCTTCCGAAGATGAAGATGATGATGATGATGATGATGATGATGATGAGGCCACCGAGAACAGGTCCGAGAATGGGGGGACCCCGATGGAGAAGCTGCCCCCGAGGATAGTTAGGAGCCTTAGTATTTTTTCTTTTCTTTTTTATTTTGTGTAGGACCCCGATCGGTACTTTGTAAATATCTTCATTTATATATAAGACATTTCCTTTTTTATCTCGACTTTTGCCTTGCGAAAATTCTGATTCACTTATGCTTTGTGAAAATTTTGATTCACTCATGCTTTGTGAAAATTTTGATTCACTTATGCCTTGTAAAAGTTTTATTCGTAAATTCGAAGCTCAGGCAACTTGATCGAAGTCGAACTAATGTAGTTTTTGTAGTCGAGTGAGTACTTTCTCGAACTCGAAGTAGGAGGACCCTTAGGTTTTAATTGAGTGAGGATGATTTCTCGAACTCAGAAAATAAAATGTCCCTTAGGTTCTTGAATTGGGCCGATATGGCCTCAAAAGAATGGCTTTTTGCCTTTTCGGCTTAAAAAGTTAATCATAGAAAAATTTCTTGCCTTAGCACGAGATAAGTCTGTATTTAAAATATTGTAACGATTATCCAAAAAAATGCTGGGAGAATTAGGTTTAGGCGACTGGGAGGCAACAGAAGCACGAAGCTATTTCTTCACTACCATGGCCAATCCGGCCTGTGGTCGGGCTGCCTCCACAACCACCCCCAAACTTAACCCAACCCCCACGAATCCAAATAACACAATACAACCAATGGATTACGCTAAATCAATGAAAGCCACATCGACTAACACTGACATGCATGATCGAGCAAATACAGTGGATCCCATCCCCTTAGACAAGCTACTTTCCTTCAAGGACAATCAATGGTGACGTTTACGGAATCAGTAGTAGAGCGTATGCATATTATAGAAGGATTGAAGTTTGCAGTGGTATGCAAATTTTCATATGGCTCGCCAGAAATTCAAGAACTGTGCAAAATTATACCCATGCAGTGTGGAATCAAAGGAGAGTGCAATATTGGTTTCCTTAGAGATAGACATGTACTGGTACGCCTGACCTTATGGAAAGATTACATTTACTTTGCGTTGAAAAGTGTTTATTACATCAAGGATAAGATTGGACAGGAATTTCAGTTGAGAACCTTGTTGTATGACTCAAAATTCAAGGCTGGTGAAGAAACTACAAAGGTTATGGCATGGATATCTTTTCCTAATTTATTACCAACCTTTTTTGTTAAGGAATGTTTTTTCCCTAGATTCACCAGTTGGTACACCATTACACCTTGATATGGCTACAGTAAACAAAACTCGACCTAGTTGTGCTCGGGTGAAAGTGCTGGTGGATTTACTAGTTGATCACCCTAAGAAGGTTCAAATGGATATTGAAAGTGAGGTGACTGGTGAGGTAAGGACAGAATGGGTCATAATTAGGTATGAATATATGCCTAAATATTGCAAGGAATGTAAACTTCAAGGACATGATATGCTAGAGTGTTGGAGACTAAATCCTGAACTTATGGAGAATAAAAAAGATGTGCAGCCTGGTGTGAATGAACCAGTGGTGCAGGGAAACAAAGACAAAGGAAAAGAAGTTTCCCCCTTAATGATTTTATCAAGTGGTAGAGTGGTTGGTAATGTGGGACCTCAATGGAAAGAAGTTAGATACAATAGAGGTAAAGGAAAGGGAAAGCAATCAGATGGTGTGGCTAGAACTGCGCAAGAAATTATGCCAGTTGACAAGCAAAATACTTTGATGCCTCAACAAGTACAAACTGCAAATCAATTTGCAATCCTGGAAATAGAAAGTAATGAAGCCAATGATTACAATCAATTAGCTTTGGTGGATGGAAACTCTAGGCAAGAATTTGGTGCAGAATTCTCTCAATCCTGCAACACCAGCATATAAACCAAAATCACCTCAGACTGCCAAATCAATGAAAAATAACACTGGAGTGACTATTACGACTAGAAAGATTCTGAACCATACTGCTCATAATGCCAACTCTAATGCTATTAATTTCAACCTTAATTCAGGTGCCAATCAGGAACAGGTCGGGAACAATGAGAAAAGAATGGAAGATAATCAACAAAAGGAGTTTACTGCACAGTGGGTACAGAGAACATTCAATGACAATGTGGTTGACATCAACTTATCATGCCAAGAGGTTCCAAATTAGGATACTAGAGTTGATGGAGAACTGGGAAATAATATGGACAATGATCAAGTTGAAGATCCAGGATTTGAAAATTTCAAAAGTACTGAGAGGGTTAAGTGGAAAGGAGGCAGGTTATGGGATGATCAGACTGAGGTAGATTTTGTTGAAGGTGAAATTCCTGATGAAATGCCAAGTGAAGCTGAAATTGGAGGTGATGCAACTAATGAGGAGGATCAAAGTGTAAATGAGGTGGTTGCTGCTCAGACTGAGTTAAATGCTATCAATGTGGAGGTATGTAATACTGATGATCCTGGTGGAACAACAGCTGGTGTGATAGATAAAGCTCAAAATATAGCACGACAGAAAGACACAGGAACTGGTACTCCTAAATCAAAAGGCAGTGTAAAAGGTGCAAGAAAACAGTCGACCAAACTGCAGATTGCAGCTGAGGCTACTATTCCTTTGAATCCTGCACATTTGCAAATTGATGAGAATGTTGGGAATAAGGTAGTGACAATTATGCAGAAGAATACAGAGATGGTAGCAACAGAAGAAGACAGGGTGCAAGATGATCATGCAAATAAGGATATGGATGAGGATTCAATAGCACAAAACTTTCTTAATGTGGCTAGGCAGAGAGATCTATCACCAAGACACATTGACAAAGTGAAATCAGCAGCCAAAGGAAATAAAAAACAAGGAAAGTATGCAACACCAATTCCAGCAGAAGGGGTACAAACAAGGAGGACACTATCAAAGTCTTTGAATCAGTAATGGATGCCATAATATGGAATGTGAGGTCTCTCAATACCATGCAGGCCTTTGAAAGATTAATCACAATTCATAGGCAACATCATTTTCAGTTCATAGGGATTTTAGAACCAATGCAACAGTCAAGCAAGATGGAGAAATACAGAAGAAGGATAGGACTAGCCCAGGCAGTGGTTAATGTATCTAATAAAATATGGTCTTTCATTGATGATGTTTTTGAAGTAACAATTATATATAATATGGTGCAGCAGCTCACTTTGAGATTATTCCATACAGAATCATATATTGAACTCATACTAACTTTGGTTTATGCCAAGTGTAATGTTATTGAAAGGATAGAACTATGGATTCTTTATATGCATTATCCTCTTATATGACATTACCATGGCTTGTAGGAGGTGACTTTAATGTCATATGGGATGAATAGGAGAAGTATGGAGGCCTACCTGTTTCCATAAATGAAGTTGATGATTTTAGGCATTGCATTAACACCTGCAATTTGACAGATTTGGGCTTTAAGGGGAGTATTTATACATGGTGGAATGGAAGGTCGGATGATGAATGTATCTTTAAGAGACTTGATAGGTGTCTAGGTAACTGCGAATTTCAGCAGACTTTCCCTGGCATAGAGGTAACTCACCTATCAAAAATAGGGTCTGACCACTGTCCTTTGCTGCTGAAATGTGATAGTGAAGCCACACCTATTAAGAAGCCATTCAGGTTTCTTAATTTCTGGGTAAAACATGCATCTTTCAAAGAGTTATTTAAGGAAAACTGGACAGCAGATTTTTCTGCAAATCCGTTTGTGATCTTCAATAATAAGTTGAAGAAACTTAAGAAGACGTTGTCTAGTTGGAGAAAAGCTACATATAGGGACATCTTTCAAAAGATTGCTAGCCTAGAAGAGGTTGTATTGGTGCATGAAATAGAGTTTGAGGCCTTTCCTACTCAGATGAATAGACAGAGACTACAGAAGGTATAGGCATAAATGATTAAATATTTGGCATTAGAAGAAGAATTCTGGAGACAAAAAGCAGGGATAGCTTGGTTCAAAGATGGTGATAGAAATTCTAAATTCTTCCATGCTCATGTCAAGAGAAGGAAGAGATTAAATCTTAAAAGAATCCAAGACAGCATGGGTAACTGGATTGAAGAATATGAGCTTATAGCAGAAGAGGCAGTCAATTTTTACAAGGATCAGTTCTGTGAAAGTGTGGTGCCAACCAATTTAGAGATATTAAAACATGTACCTAGCATGGTTGACATGGAACAAAATGAGCAAATCATAAGCATACCTACAAAACAAGAAATTAAGAGGGCAGTATTTGGTCTAAATGGAAATTCAGCAGGGGGTCCAGATGGCTTTACAGGAGCATTCTACCATTCTTGTTGGGACATAATCGAGGAGGATATATATGCAATGGTATTAGCTTTCTTTTGTGGACAGCAGCTTCCCAAATGTGTGACACACACAAATATAGTTCTTTTACCAAAGAAGAAGGAAGTAACTACCTTTGCATATATGAGGCCACTAAGTCTAAGTAACTTTGTGAATAAGATATTTTCAAGGGTGATACATGAAAGACTAGTTGTCTTACTTCCTAGTTTGATCTCTGAAGAACAGGATGGCTTTGTAAGGGGGAGGAGTATTGTGGAGAATATGTTATTGACATAGGAAATTATAACAGATATTCAGCTAAGAATAAAGGTTCGACCTAATGTAATTATCAAACTCGACATGGCAAAAGCCTGTGATAGGTTATCATGGTTGTTTCTCACAAAAATGTTGAGGAAACTGGGATTTTTTTAGGGATTCATTGGGATGATATTTGATCTAGTAGGGAACAATTTGTATTCAATTCTAGTTAATGGTCAGCCTCATGGATTTTCAAGTCATCTAGGGGAGTTAAACAAGGCGACCCTTTGTCACCTACACTGTTTATATTGGATTTTAAAGCTCTTTCGAGAGGTGCACTGCATATAGATCTGTACTTTTGTGGATTTGGACTTTCAAAATGGAGCCCAAAAATAAATCACTTGTCCTATGCTGATGATACCATAATTTTTTCCTCATCTGATAAAATGTCACTAAGGTTGGTGATGAGTATTCTGTGTGGTTATGAGTCAGCTTCTGGATAGTTGGTGAATAAGAACAAATCTGCCATCTATATGCACCATTTGACAGATGAGGAGGTGGTGAGGAAGGTCGAAAGAATCACTGGCAATGATAAACAAGAATCCCCCTTTACATACCTGGGCATCCCAGTTTTCTATGCAAAGAGAAGAACTGATTACTACCAAGGACTGCTTACAAAAGTAATGGATAAGCTGCAGTCATGGAAGGGAAAAATGCTATCTATAGGTGGCAGGGTTGTGCTGATCACTAAAGTCTTGCAAAGAATGCCAATTCTCCTTCTATCTGTTGTGAACCCTCCAAACTATGTTATCAATAAGCTCCACAAAATTTTTGCAAAATTGTTTTGGAGCAGCAATGTAGGAGGAAATTCAAGGCATTGGGATTCATGTACCACTCTTTGTATGCCATATGATGAAGGTGGCATTGGATTTAGGTTGCTGCATGATGTCTCAAAGGCACTCTTTTGCAAGTTGTGGTGGAACTTTCGAACTAAGCCCAGCCTATGGAGCCCATTTATGAGCCAAAGGTACTGCAAAAAACTAAATGCAGTCATTGTACCTTGGAGAAGAAATGGTTCACACGTATGGAGGAAAATGCTTGAATGCAGGGACATAATCGAGCATCAAATCACTTCCGAGACCCCTAAGTATAAGTAAAGTTTCTCGTCCGCTTTTGGAGTATGAAGTAGTGGTGGGCTTGAGAGGTACCGTTTCAATTCTTCCAATGCTTGTTGGCATTCCGGGGTCCAAGCAAAATTGTTCTTCTT
This sequence comes from Nicotiana paniculata, assembly GCA_005239505.1. NCBI lineage: Eukaryota > Viridiplantae > Streptophyta > Magnoliopsida > Solanales > Solanaceae > Nicotiana > Nicotiana paniculata. The sequence goes on from ML319781.1 coordinate 16,546, forward strand.
TTTGAGTAGTGAGAAGAACCTGTGACTTCTGTATGAAGACCTCGAGATGAACCAGCCTAGGGAGGCTATCCACCCCGTTAATCTTTGTATGGCCTTAACACTGTTCATGACTATGATGTCTTTTATTGCCTTGATTTTATTGAGGTTGATCTCGATTCCCCGATTTGACACCATAAAGCCGAGGAACTTTCCCGATCCGACCTCGAATGCATATTTCTCCGGATTGAGCTTCATGTTGTATTTTCTTAGTATTGAAGGTTTCCTGCAAATGTGTTAAATGGTCCTCTGAGCGCATGGACTTAACTATCATATCGTCAATATAGACCTCCATTGATTTACCTATTTGTTCTTCGAACATTCGGTTACTAGGCGTTGGTAAGTAGCACCATCATTTTTTAGCCCAAACGGCATTACGTTATAACAATAGGTGTCGTACTTAGTGATGAACGAAGTCTTTTCCTGATCCTACGGGTTCATTCAAATTTGGTTGTACCCGGAATAGGCGTCGAGAAAACTAAGGATCTCGTGGCCGGCCGTTGCATTGATCATTCGATCGATATTCGGCAGAGGAAAAGAGTCTTTAGGACACACTTTGTTTAAATCTTTATAGTCTACGCACATTCTAAGTTTTTTCCCTTTCTTAGGGACTACGACTATATTTACTAACCATTCGGGATACTTTACTTCCCGAATGGATCCTATTTTGAGAAGTTTGGTTACCTCGTCCTTGATGAATTCATGTTTTACCTTGAACTGGGGCCTTCTCTTTTGTTTTATCGATCGGAACTTTGGATCCAAGCTCAATCGATGTGTAGTGATCTCCGGTGGGATCTATGTCATATCTAAGTGGGACCAAGCAAAACAATCGATATTATCGATAAGAAATTTAATAAGTTTTTCCCTTAGCTCAGGGGTTAACGCCGTGCCCAGATATACCTTTCGCTCGGGCATGTACTCGATCAATATAACTTGCTCTAGCTCTTCGACTGTCGATTTGGTAGCATCAGAATCCTCGGGGATTATGAAGGATCGAGGGATCCAGTAATCATCGCCCTCGTCTGTTCCCTTGGGGCTGGTGGCTGTGGTTGCTATTTAGCTTCCTGTTTTCCTTTGGGCTTTGTTCCTTTTGTTGATGAAAGCGTCGATATAGGTATCACCTCATCGACTGCGAACATTTCTTTGGCAGGATGTTGTTCCCCATACACCGTTTTTACTCCATCTAGCGTTGGGAATTTCAGCATTTGGTGAATGATTGAAGGGACTGACCTCATACTGTGAATCTAGGGTCTTTCGAGCAGGGCGTTGTATCTCATATCGCCCTCGATCACATGGAACTTGGTTTTTTGAATAGTCCCAGCCACGTTTACTGGTAAGATGATCTCATTATTTGTTGTTTCACTTGCCATGTTGAAACCATTAAGAACCCGAGATGCGGGTATGATCTGGTCTTATAGGCCGAGCTGCTTCACGACCCTCGATCGAATAATATTGGTCGAGCTCCCTGGATCAATTAAAACACGTTTAACCTGAATTTTATTCATAAGGATAGAAATCACCAAAGCATCATTGTGAGGTTGTGAGATCCCTTCTGACTCCTCATCGTTGAATGATAAAGTGCCTTCTAGCACATAGTCCTGAGTTCGTTTTTCCCTGGTGATTGATACTTTAGTGCGTTTGAACACAGGTCCTTGTGGAATATCAACCCCACCAACAATCATGTGAATCACGTGTTGTGGCTCTTCCTGCTTGTTTTTCCTATTTGCATCCCTGTCTCTGAAATGGTTTTTAGCTCGGTCGCTCAGAAATTCTCGAAGGTGACCCTCGTTGAATAGACGGGCCACCTCCTCCCTTAGTTGCCTGCAGTCTTCGGTTCTATGACCATGGGTACCATGGTATTTGCATATCTGGTTGGGGTTTCTTTGAGATGGATCGGTCTGCAAGGGTCTGGGCCTTCTAGTATCTTTGATTCTCCCAATGGCTGACACAATACCTGATGCGTCGATACTGAGGTTGTATTCTGATAATCGCGGCGCTTTTGTGGAATCGACTTGTTTATTGAAGCCACTTTTGCTCATAAGTCCTCGAGAACTCTTTCCTCGATCATTCCTTTGGTCATTTCGAAATTGATTACTTCCTAGGTCATTGTTCCTACGATCTGCGTTGTATGGTTCATACTGATCTCTATTCGATCGGGGTTCTTTGTTGTTGTCCCTTTGAACTCTGCCAACGGGCCTGTTTGGATAGGCAGAACCGGAAGGGGCCCCCAGTTGATCATCCTCGACCCTGATCTTTGACTGATACCGATTATGTACGTCGGCCCAGGTAACTGTTGGATATTCAATCAAATTCTGCGTCAGCTGCCATGATACTACCGAACTACGTTCATTCGACCCTTGGATGACGGCTTGAACAATCCAATCATCTGTGACCGGGAGTAGGTGCATGTGTTCCATCTGGAATCGAGATACAAATTCCCTTAACATTTCGTTGTCCTTCTGTCTTACTTTAAATGAGGTCTGACTTCCTAGTTGCAATCTTTATTGCTCGGGCGAGTGCCTTCACGATCGAATCCGTGAGCATGGCGAATGAATCAATGGAGTTAGGTGGCAGATTGTGGTACCATATCATTGCCCCATTCGACATAGTTTCTCCAAATTTCTTCAGTAGAACAGTATCGATCTCATCGTCTTCTAAGTCATTCCCCTTTTATTGCATGTATAGGAGGTGACATGATCATTAGGATCGATGGTTCCATTGTACTTCGGGATTTCCGGCATGCGGAGTTTCTTCGGAATGGGCTTCAAAACCGCACTTGGAGGGAACGACTTCTGCACAAACTTCATCAAGTCCATACCTGGTGGTGCCCCTGGTATTTGGTCTACCAGGGAGTTGTATGTTTCCACCTTTTTGTCGTTTGCCTCGATTTTCTTCTCTCCTGATTTAATTCGCTTAGTGAGATATTCGAGCATATTCATAATGGCGGGTTCAGTCCCCGATTCATGGCGTTCGATCTCTCAGGTACAGGTTCAGCCATGTGAACAACTTCTGGTGGAGGCTCAGATTCTTCCTCACTAGGTGCACGATGTTGATTTTGTAGTTGTGCTATAGCGACTTATTGAGCCTGTAGCATCTCGAATATCAATTAGAGGCTGACTTCACCGTCTCCTCCGCCGTGCATACCTCGACCACCAGATTGACCTTCCCTGCATACGCTTTCTACGGGATCAGTGCCCAAATTTTCATTTAGGGCGACATGTGAATTGATGTCGATGGGATTTGCAATTGGTACTCCCTCGATGTCAGCTTGAGGCACCTCGATCCCGGGGGCGGCTATATTGTTGTTTTCCCCGTGAAATCTGAGGTCGTTATCACCATGTGTAGGTGCTGTTTGTGAGTTTGACATGTCTTATCCTGAAAACAAAAATACTTACAAGAACAAGCGTAAAGTAGTGTGTGTTATTGGAATCAGTATTAAGCAATCATTATTATCCTTAGCTCCACGGTGGGCGCCAAACTGTTTACCCTTAAAATTGGATAACAGTTAAACTTATAATATGGTTTTAAGGATATATGATTCCACTCAATACTAATTGATAAATACGAAGATAAATAACATAATTGAATTATACAGTAAAGTAAACCAATGTTAGCATGGAATTCAGCCATCGAGTTTGGATACCCTCGAACTGATTGATGCAAAAACAGTTAAAATATAATAAGCTGATAAACAAGAATGTAAGCAAGAGGAGAGAATTATATTACTTTGATATATGTGAATGATCATGATTACAAAATAATTAGAATTCCCCTTTATATAGTAGAGGAATTCCATTTATAGTATAACTCTAATTACAGGAGGAAATTCCATAATTAGCGAGTCTGTCGTTCGTGATTGGATCCGTTTCGAGATTTCCGCCATGATCTTCGACCTGTCACGGATATCTCGCATTTCCGTTATCATGCTATCTTCGATCTTACTCGATGTCTGTCTCATTTTGCTTTGATTGCTACTAGCCTCGATTTTGGTAGATACCTCAAATCTGGACTCGATATCTTATCCTCGAGATGTAGTTTGTTCCGTTACAAAGTCGTTCTTCGATGCAACCTCCGTGTCTCAGTCAAATAACAAAATTGGGTGTGCCCGATTTTAACCGTATAGAGTATTTAACCTAAAAGTATAATTCTATTCAAGTTTCTTACGGCATTGGCTATAACATATCAATTTCATGAATATTTGTCAAGCCATTTGCTTTCATTAACTGCAATAAGAAAATGTATAAAAAAGAAGCTTCAAAGCATATGAGATATATGACTAACTCATGGTTACCGATTCAACACCTGGACCACATAGAGTAAAAAATGTATATTAAGGAATTGTTTTGTGTTATCATAATTTTATGCAATCCGGTATCACAAATGACGAGAAATTAATGTATCATCATCTATTATCATCACCATACTATCAACATTAAATTGTTATACGCTGTCACAGACAACGAAAGATATATGGTATACATTATAAAAAAATCCACACTGTGCAACATAGATTTTACAGGCACCATATGAATATACATATTATGTTGACACAATTGATTGAAAATGTAACGACTCGATCGGTCGTTTTGTTTTCTAGATCCCGATTTTTCAAATTAAGACTCTCTGTATGTGCTTTTATTGTTTTATGACTTGCGGGAATGGTTAGTTCGGGTTTGGAAAGGTTCGGGTTGAAATCGAAACACTTAACTCCTTAATATTAGCTTCAATTGGTTAAGTTTTGATGTTGGTTTACATGTTCTGAGGGTTTGAGAGCCTTCGTTTTATGATTTCAAACTTATTGGTATGTTTGGACGAGGCCCCGGGGGCCTCGGGTGCTATTCGGACATTGTGCGGAACATGGTTGAACTTGGAACCATGCCTGAAGCAGCAGCAGTTTTGGTGCATTCGCACCTACGAGGAGCAAGCAGCAGGTGCGAGCCAACGAGCGCAGGTACGACCTGGAGTGGACTGGCCAGTGTCTGCAAAAGTGGAGTTTCTTTCGCATAAGCGGACTCGCTTATGTGATGAGGGGATCGCAAGCGCACAGGGGGACAACATGGCTAGGGTGTGAGCGAGGCAAGCCGCACAAGCAGGCTCGCAAATGCGAAATTTTTCCGCAGGCACGACCAAGGCTGAAGCGTGTGTGTTCCGCAAAAGCGGCCTCGTAGAAGCGGCGAATCTGCCGCAGATGCGAAAGGCGATGGGGCAGCGTGGTTCATTTAATGTCGGAACTTAGGCAATTTTGGTTCATTTATTTCACTTCTTGGACGATTTTAGAGTTCTTTGAAGAGGGGTTTTCACCTAGCATGTTAAGGTAAGTAATTTCTATACGAGATGAGTTTAATACGTGCATTTTGAGTAGATCTTAACACATAAATTGTAGAAAATATGGGTTCAGTTGAGAAACCTAGGTTTTGATAAATATGGATTTAACCACGAAAATGATTATGAAATTAGGTAGAAATTATATATTTGAGTTCGTGAGGTTATGAGCATTTATCCTCGAAAATTTCTGGAATCCAGGCACGTGGTCTCGGAGGTGAATTTTAGGGATCTTCCAATTTGGGTTGGGTATTTCTCTAATAGCTAAATTATGAACTTGTGAGTGTATATTGATTAACTTATATAATATTTGGCTAATTTTGGGTTGTTTGGCACCAAGTTGAGGCGTTAGAACGGATTTGTGGACCGGAAGTGAGCTTGAGAATGAGGTAAGTCTCTTGCCTAACCTTGTAAGAGGGAACTCATCCTCGTAGGTCTACCTTTGTTGTGTATTACTTGTGTGGGGAGCTACGTATGCACGAGGTGACGAGAGCCGTGCGTAGCTACGTTCCATGATATGTCCAGGTAGTCTTAGATCCACGACATGCTTTAATTGTACTATTGTGTTTATTAACATGTATTGAATAGAGCTGAGACTAGGAATTTAAAGTTGCAAATTTTCAATTTAGATTTCTTATTTCGAGAAGATTGAGGAATACATAATAACTCTGAGAAACACATGTCTTCTCGCGTCGCAAGTACTTCCACGAGCAAGGTAAACTTCTCTACTCTCATGGGAGTGGTCCGTTCGCCTCGGCGGTATAATTGATACATTTATAGTTCGTGTCGTTCGACCCTGGGTAGTGCACACAGTATTTAGGATCAGGTCGTACGACCTCAGCATAAATCGTGTGTGATAACACTTGAAACCTAATTACACTTGATATTATTTTATGGCTTGAGAGGTTATAATTTATTTAATGGCCTAAAATTGTTGGAGTTAGCATGTGTCAAACAGAGACTTTTAAATTAACTATTAGTTAAAGAACCATTTATTTATTGCTGACTATTGAGTTATTATTATTATTCTTAATTCCACGCCTATTTAGAATTTTTATTTTTATATTGGCCCGTAGTAAGTGTTGATGTCGACCCCTCGTCACTACTTCTTCGAGGTTAGACTGGATATTTATTAGGTACATGTTGTTTATGTACTCACGCTATACTTTTTCACTAATCGTGTAGGATTTGAGGCAGGTACATCTGGTGTCCATGCAGGCGCACACCCTCATTATCTTGAGGCATAGTGGTGAGGTGCTCTCTTTCTGCAATACCCGCAGTCTCTCTTCTGTAATTACTTTCTGTCTATCCTATTTCAGACAGTAATATAGGTTTTTTATATTCTACTAGTTGCTCAGACACTTATGACATCAGATATTAGGAACATGCTAGTAGACAAGTTATGACTTTTGAATATTTATTCCATCGTATCTGCTTTTTTATTAGTTTACGCTTTACTTTGTTAAATTTTTCACTTCTTATTTACTTAATAAATAAAAATCAGCTACTTTAAAATTTTTAAAAGGAATAAATATATGGTTAGTTCACTATTGACTTGTCTAGCGATGATTTTGAGCGGCATCACGATCTATAAGAAAAATTGGATCGCGACAAAAAAAGTAAGAAAAAGTAAACATTAATTTGGGATAAGAATAGAAACCTTAACAACTACCATAGCACCAAATGTAAAAATTTATTATGGAACGGATTGCAACAATAGGCCAACACCACTAATGTAAAATTAGTGTACGACATGATTCGACATTGTAATTAGTCACTTCTTACAAGTCTGTCAAGCTTGATCCAACCACATAATTAAACAATGATATTAACATGTCAATGATATTAACATACCGAATATTCATGAAGAAAATAGTTAAGTGATATAGACAATGATTGCTACCAAAAGGAATTTCTTGGAATTAATTGAGGAAAGTGATAGGTGGAAAAGACAAGTGAAGAAGACCAAATTAAAAGACATAAGTACGAGTAATAACTCTACAAAAATCACTAGGACCAAAAGGGGTGTATTTATCATTTCCTGGATCGACATGCCAAAGATAACACGACACACTTAAGTGTTGAAAATAAGAAAATACACTCTGCTGTTAGAGCTTAATTATTATAGGTTGTGGAAACCAATGAATTCATATACCTACTTGGTTAATAATTCAAGTCAACGTTGAATGAAATTCACTTCCACAAAGAGAAACTTTTAAATCTCCTAACAAGTTTGCTGTTTGTAGCACAATTACTTAATTGTCATCAGAGCTATAAGATCGATAAATGAATTTTAAACTTTGTTGCATTATTTTATGTCTAAGTGGCGTTTGGAGTAAGAATTATAAAATTTCAAAAAAACGAAATGATTTTTTTTTCAAGTAAAAATAGTATTTCAAAATTTGAGTTATGTTTGTATGTGAATATAATTTTGGGTTGTTTTTGAATTTTTGTGAGTACTCTGAGTGAAAATTTTGAAAAACTGCATTTAGGTGTTTTCTAAATATTTCGAAAAATTTTAAAATTCGTGTTCAAGTGAAAACTGAAAATTTAATGGCCAAGCATTGATTTCGAAAGAAGTAAAAAAAATTAGAAAAAAAAAAGTGAAAAAACTGTCATGGCCAGATGGGCTCATTTGCCTATTTTTTGCATGAAATCTTAGCAATTTTGTAGATCTCGTCGAGAGTTTTCTAATGATATGTACCATCATAATTTTCTTTTTTTTTAGCAAACAGGAAGCAAATGTATTAAAAATTAAGAACAGTTTGTTATGCCATGGCCTAGTAGAGTGTCGCTTAGGACACAGTAATTTCCTATGCTTGCTAGATTATTGCAAGCATCCATAGTTAATAAGATTAGAAACAACATCTGGGGATGCCACAAAAACTTGCTTCTTCCTTTCTGCAGTGTTTCCCATCTTTGCCATGGTATGAGCCACACTGTTACATTCCCTGAACGTGTGCCAGAGGATTATCACCTTCTCTTGGTGCATTAGTGACCTGCAAAATTTAACAATATTGTCAAAAAGTGTTTTACCATATTTTATGGTTTGAATGGCCTCCGCACAATCCGTCTCGATTTCTAGTGGGAATAAGCCCCACGTTTGTGTTGTTATTAGACCTTCTTTAATGGATTAGTTCAGCTTTCGGTGATCCCCTTGCATGAGTTTTCTTAGTGAAGCCAACAATCCATTCACCGTTTGCATTACGGAACACTGCCCCTAACGTGGTGTGAGAGTTGTTATGGCTAGCATCGATATTTAGTTTATACCATCCTTTAGGAGGCTTTTTCCACTTCATTTGTAGTTGAATCTTCTGAATAGGCAAATGATTATTTTCCGTGAGCATCTTGTACTCCACCGCTTTTTGAATGATATTATTGATACTCATATTGTTTCTCAAGTTGTTTTAGTTGTTGGCATTCCTGTTAGTCCATATTTCCCATAGGACAAAGGGTAGCATATGATCCCACTCCAGAAGGTTACATTTCATGGACACCTTTCGATTTTTTAATAGAGTTAGCTAGTGGCCCTTTGACGGATCATGAGGAGTAACACCCCCAAACTTGTTCCAGAGAGTTTTACTAATGTTGCAATTAGAAAAATATGGGTGATGGTCTCTTCTTCTTTCTTATCACATATGGGACAGATAGGATCAATGTTAATACCAGTGTGTGATAGATGTTTTCTACAAGGCAGTCTATTTTGGAGACAAAGTCATAATTTTTTTTTATCTTGTTAGGGCACGATAATGACCAAATTCAGTTGTACTCCAATTGATTTGTATCTACAGGTTCGATTAGATTATATCAACTTTTGCTTGTGAAGGTTCCTTTAGAAGTAAGGGACCACATATCATTTTGAGGACCTTTAGAACGAATTCTAACATTAAGAAAGTTTTGTTGCATGTCCTGAGGAATTACTATTGATAATTTTGTGAGATTCCAATTCCTTTTTGAATAGATATCTCTGATTTTTAGATTAAAAATATCAGGCGTAATGGGTCCCTCTATTGAACGTCTAAGGTTTTTGGTATTTGGTATCCATTTGATATTTCAAATGTTGAGATTAGATTTAAGATGAGGAGACCAAGTGAGTCCTTGATTGCATAATTCTCATCCTTTTGTAATGGCTTTTCATATAAAGGATAGGTTTAATTTTGAGCAGTTTCCCCCATATTTTGTGATAATAAGTTTTGCCCAGGAGGTGATAGCTTGGGTAAGAAGTCTCCAAACTAAACTAGCAAGATTGGTCATATTTTTGTTATAAGCACTATGGATACCAAACCCTCTTGAGCTCTTTGGTTGGCAAACTTTAGTCCATTTAACTAAAAGTATTTTTCTTTTATTCTCATTAGTACCCGAGATAAAGTCTCTCTGAATTTTGTCAATCATAATTTTTGACCATGTAAGGTTTTGGATATAAGTTATACGCAAAAATTACTCCGTTAATATAATTTTAATCTGTTGCATTTATCATTTATTCATGTTGGGTTATCAATCGATATTTATAAGTTAGAGTTACGTGCAATTGTGTTTATTAATTGACCTTATACTAATAGAATTTAAACTCGATTGAAAAAAAATATGGATTAAACTGTATATATAGAGACAGATTCTTATACATATAATATAATAAGGTAATTAATTATTACTTACCAATTTGTAGAATTAGACTTTTGCTCTCAATAGGTAAGAGGTTAAATTTGTTTAGCGCCGAGCCTTGTTTTCGTTCCCCACTCCTTGGTTTCTATTGTCTTCTGTTCGGGCATAGCAACAAACTCTCAGATGATTTGCCTTTGACTATATATTCCCCTCTCTCCTCTCTGTTTTCTACTTTTCTCCATACATTTTTTTATAAATATATATATTGCAAAGGTCAGCTCTTTTGTCCCATTGTCAAACTACCCCTTTTTCCTTCCCTTACTTCAAATCCCAACCTCTCTAATTTCCTATCCATTTTATATTCATTCATTGTTAATCTTTTTTTGTTTCTCATTTAGTGTTCGGTATCCATATTAGAGTCCGATTATATCCGAAATCGCATTGTATAGAGTCCTATTCGGGGTGAAGCGCTCCCTGCCAAGAATTTTTCCATACTCAAGGCTCGAACCCGAGACTTCTGTTTAAGGAAGGACAGTCTCATTCACTGTAACACATCATTTGATGGTCATTGTTAACTTTAGGTATTAGGAAAGTGTTTGGATTGATTTATTTTAAGTCTTTATTGGCTTTTAAGTACTTTTCCGATTTTTGTAGTGTTTGACAATGACAAAAAATTCTTAAAACCACTTACTTTTAGACATGCAAAGTACAAAAATAAACCAAAAACTAAAGTTAGATGTTACCAACTTATGACTTTTGACTTTTAACGAAGCTACTTTTTAAAGTCAATCCAAACATCCTCTAGTATTTGTTTAGTTGTGGATCTCAGTTAGATTTGATATAAACGAGACCGTTGACGGATACTACGGCGTGACAAAGAACGACATTTATCTTTTTCTTCTTTTTCCGGTAAGCCGGTCCTCTTTTTTTCTATTCCATTTTTCATGTAAATGAAAAAGATTTAATTTATATATACAATGTATGTAAACAGGTTTTAACTTATATATATTGAAAGTGCAAATTTTTTTGAACCAATTATTGCAGCTTAACCCATAGTCACATGCTATATTTTTCGATCCACTTTAATTAATTTTTTGATCTTTTTCTTATGGTTCACAATATTTAACTTTTCAGATATTAAGAAGTAACAGTTATCCTTAAAGTAAAGAACCTAAGAGTATTTATTATGTTTTTAATAAACAAATTAAAGTTTATATGGTTATTTTCATTGTTAATTAATACTAAAAAATGAATTACTTAGTGTGTAAAAACAACAACAACAACAACAACAAAAAAAAAAATCAATCATTAATCTTCAGGGGTTGCTCTGCCTAGACCTTTTTTTAGGATCTTAAAGTAACACTTATTTTGGATTAATTAGTTTGGCTAAAATAATACGGAGGAATATTGTTGTTTCCTATTGCACACACAAGTATACGTGATCAACAAGTAATATAATGATAAGTAGATTGTCCAACCCGCAAAAACTTGTGTTTGACTACCTATTAATTTCACTTGAATTTTTATTCAGTCAAGTCAATCAAAATTGAATCGTGTGATTATAACTAAGCAATGAAAGTAACAATTAACTAATTTAGTAAGCAGAAAATGGTGTTGAGAATTGAGTAGAGATGAACATTCCAGGGTTGTGATCGACTCACCAATCCTATACGTTCTAGCTAACTTCCCCTTTCATGCAATTCGCTTATGGTTGCTAATTAATCGAGTAAGTGTTCTCGTAGTATTCTCCCGAATTACTACTCACCTATTCAAAATAGATTAACGCTAATATTCCTATGGAATCAATCTATCAAGAATGCATTGAGATCACTATATTAAATTAAGCATGGTGATAGGTATATTCCTATCTTAGCCACAACCCTCCCCCCTCCCCCCACCCCCACCACCACTTTAGAGTTAAAACCATGCCCTATTCAATTATTCTCTAATCTAAATATAGCTTTCCCAAGCATAATTCAGATAGTTGATAGAACTTGATTGTTGGCCAGACAATCAAGCAACTAAACACGGAATTGAAAGAATCAAGGAAAAATCAACTTCGAACAACAATATTCATGGCTAAATTATAACTCCATAACTAATGAGTCTTAACCACTTATTATAATGTTAAACAATTTCACAAGTATTTGAATTGTTAAAAATACTAAGAATGATGAAGAAAAACTGAGAATCCTTGCTCACAAGTGTTCCGTGCGTGTGTTTTCCTCTCAAAGTGACGTCTCTTCCTTCAAAATAAATTTAGACTTCTTTTTATACGAGTTGAGATCGTGTAGAGCCAAAAATATATCTTGTCCTATGCGAAGTAGGAGAAATCCTTGCCATCCAGCATCCTGGGTTGTCGCCCAAAATTTTGCACGCCTATTTTCTGTACCCCAAGCAGGGCGCTAGCCTGGGTGATTTCTTCTTTTGTCCTCTTTTTGCTTTGGTGTATTTTTGTCCCATATTGCATTCGAGTGACTCCTATATATAAAAATATCACAAATTAGCATAAATCATTATATTATACCTATAATTTCTACGAAATATGAGTAAAATGTGAGGCGACATGCATATAAATACACATACTTTAAGCCAAATATCAAATATTATTTAATGTTATCATAAATAGTAATTCGTAATTATCTTATAAATGATTTGACAATATAATATCTTTCATGTGATAATTTATAAAGCATGAACTTAAACTCACATTAAAAGAAATTATTTTATCTCGGTAAGCCAATAACTAATACTCCTACCATTTAAAGCTTTTTCCTTCGTGCACTGCACTTGATAATACATGTACGTGTGTGTAGTCATATATACAATTCTACCTGCAGGGCACACATTTATATATTACAGTATATAGAAAACAAATGAATCTTATTATACTAGGAACGACAGTTGACTTGTTTTTGGGCGACTGGTCGAATGTTGCTGGCTTCCCACTTATGGCTTTTCTTTGTTTTGTTTTTTGCTTCTTCTTCTTCTAGAGGGATACACTAATTCTTTCACATTTAGTGCTTAATTTGTCTCTCTGAAGAACCCCTTCTCTCTATAGGTAAGACTTTCTGCCGTTTCACCAGTTGAGATTTTGTACTGAGCACCGCCAACTTCATATCATTTCTCTCTGTCTCTCTTTCTACTGAGGAGCAAGCTATGGTGTCTGCATTTCTCTCATATATATTGAATTTGACTATGTGCTTGTTTATAATCGTGGTGTCTAAGCTAGCGTGCACGCACCTTAGAGTATTTACTACCTTCCACCGGCACATTGTCCAAAAAGCTCATGCACACAAAAATTTTGGACAGATGAGAAGAAATAACTAAGTGTTTCATTTTATCATTTGTTTTATAACGAGGGAGCTCAAATCTTGGGATCAATTTACAAAATTTTCTTTGTTGGTGCATTTGGCTTTTTTCGTAGTTATAATTGCATTTTCATAGTCCTGTCTATGTTTTCTCTTTTCCTTCTTTGATATATTAAAGTTTTGTTTATTCTGATGATAATGGTGTTTCTTATATTTTGCAGTGAAATCCAAATCCAGTCATTTTTCAGAAGGAATAAATAGGAAAATTCTCTTTTGATTCACTTTTTGCCAGGTAAAGTCCCTTTTACTATCTTGCTTCTGTGTTTGCAAATTTTCTGGAGAACCTCTCATAGTGCAGAAAAAGCTGTTCATTTTTTTTTATCTAATTCTATCAGCGGGACAACGGCGAAACTAGAAATTTTTTCAAGGGTGTTCAAATTTAAAAGAAGTGAAAAATATTTCCGACAAAGGGTGTTCAATATGTATTATATACCTCTAAAACATAATATTTTACTTACGTATACAGTGCAACTTTTTGACGAAGGGAGTTGACCACCCTTCTCACCATGTGGCTTCGCTACTGAATTCTATAGGAAGGGGTTGATGGTATGGGTTACAAGGTTAGAGTCGTCAGACATCATTATTAGTTAAAAGTTTCGCTTTGTGTGATATTCTTTCTTTTTTAGTCTGTTTTTGTTTGAAAACATTTTAACTTTGAGCTCAATTTATGCTTAATGACAAGGTTGTATAGTTGTAAAACATATTTAAAACCATAAATTTCAAAAGTCATTCGTCCTTTCTTAAATACTTTGCTCAGTCAAACACAATTAAAATGAAACAAAGGGAGTATTAGATAACTAAAGGTAAAAGAAAAGGTGACAATTCCCATTGTCTTAGGAGATTGTGTTTTAGCCGTTAACTATGTTGCATGGACTCTCCAAAATGCTGCCGCAACCATTTTGGATCCTTTAAAAATGAACTACTTTTGGAGGATCTGACACACATCCGGCGTTATTTTAGGAGAGCCGGGGCAACATAAGCCGTTAAAGCTTTGTACAAATTTTCAAAAGTGGTGACCATTTCTGGTCATTTTCCTCTTCTATGGACCAAATTTAGATTCCATACGGTTGGGCATTCAAACCTTAAAGAGGCAATGCAAGTCTGGTTTAGCAAGTCATAGGTAACAGAATATCAGCTTATTTGCTCTTTAATGAATAAACAGCTTCAAAATGGTTGGTTAGCTTCACATATTGTAGTCTTAATGATTCTCTGATTCATGGGTTTGAGCATTTTCACTTGAATCCATTTTAGAATAATCTAACGTACATTCAAATTGTTCTTGTTTGAGTATTCCTTGGTTGTACATACATTCTAAAAGAGGCACTAACTTTATAACAAGATTTGGATTAGCCAGGGGTCTGAATTCTGAAACCGTGCTGAGTGCTTTCTTTGCTTCCTACTGCATTCTTGACTACTGTTTTCTAATTTTGTGCTACAATTTACTATCATATATATTTGGAGTTTGCAAAGATTTGGATCTGATTTTCCTTCCTTGTATTTCGGACTTTCTTTTGACAGATTTCCCAAGTCATATCTACCTGAGACGTGGAATGTTTGCATCACAGCTTTTGAGAATACTTCAGACTCTACCAACCGATTCAGAACATGGAGGCTGGTGAGTGTCAAAGTTTAACCTTTTGTCCTTACTAGGTTAATATATTGTCTGTTTTTGCCCTTTTTAGTTCTAATTAGTAATAAGTTGTGGATCAATAAGATGCATATTTTCTGAATATCGCGCCTTCACTCATTTGGAAACTCTTAGTTGTCTAGTTAAGTGCTGAAAATTCTTTGTTCTGAATTGCGCGTCTTTAAGTTTATTAACAAGTGCATCTAAACAGGATCCGATAAAATTTGTTACCTATCTTTTAAAACTGGTTCATGCATTGAGAGTTACTTAGCCTTCAGATACCAATCTGCATAGTACTAAAACATTTGAATGCAACGACAGCGTCTTTGACACACCTGACGAAAAGGCTACCATGAAGGATTATCAGAATGGGATCTTAAGTCGCTCAAACGGTTACAAGGAAGCAAATTCTTTACTCTTTCCCACAAAAGACTTCGTTAATTCAAATCGCTATGGAAGTTGTAAAGGCTCTTTGGCATGTGACACAAGAGATAGGGATGAATTATGGAAGGTCCCAGAACTTTACACTTCTGTATACTTCGACGATATTTCTAAAAGAAAAAACCATGAAATTATAGCTCCAACTGTGGAGGATGATCAAAACGAAGATTCACAAAACATAATCACTTGCAGGAGATATATTAATCCATTTGCTTGCAATACAAAATATAGAGATCAACAGTGGAGTACTCCAGAATTTGAGTGCTCCACAATTGCTGATTTTGTTGATGAGAAAGAAAATGGATCCATTGTCTCTGATGCACATGCACCATTTACCTCTGGCTGCAAGTTCTTTGGGACAAACACTAGTTTATACGCGGAGAAACGTGCTAAGGAATATGAGTTGCCTGAATTGATTGTTTGCTACAAAGAAAGCAACGATAACATTGTTGAAGACATATGCACGGACAAGAGTGTAGCATTGACCGATAGAATTCTAACTGAAAGCTGGAGCAATGGTCAAAATGGCACATATGTTTGTACACCAGCTGATGAAGACCAGCACAGCAACACATCGGAAAGTGATGATATTGAATTATGCTCTGCAGGTGGATCTAAAGCTTCATCTATAGAATATGCAAACAGCGTTGCTGCGACAAGTGAAGAAGAGGATACTGAGTCACTTGCTGCTGCGACAAATGAAGAAGAGGATACTGATAAGGTAAACAGAATTTCTGACGCGGATACTTATCTTGAGGATTTGATCATGATATTTGGATCAAAAGGTACTACAAAGTGGAAAGGTACCAATTCATCAGGAAAATATTCATCTGCTAATGTTATGTTTCATACGGAAGAGTCTGGCACGCAAAATTCTCGAAAATCCAACTCTGTTGGTGATCAATCTGCCCAGCAGCCTGATCAGGTCTATTTCTGTTATTTATGGTTTTTCACCTTTGTTTTGGATAAGAAGTGATTATAAGAATATGTTCATCTGTATTAGACACCTTATTGTGGTCATATCCAATTTGGTTGAACTCCAGATTCTTTATGAGGAAGCAGCTTGGAAAAGCCAACTTGTAGTCTCAGAGAAAGATTCATCAGCTAATGTTATGCTTCATCTAGAAGAGACTGGCATTCGGAATTCTCAAAAATCTACCTCTGATTGTGATCAATCTGCCCGTCAACCTGATCAGGTTTATTTCTGTTATCTTTATGGCTGAAAATATGTTCATCTGTATTAGACACCTCACTGTGTTCATATGTGATTTGCTTAAACTCCAGATTCCTCTTGAGGAAGCAGCTTTGAAAAGCCAAATTCCAGTCTCAGCAGTAGTCGATGAAGCAAATATCAGTACACCAGCTACCAACTTATTTAATGATAGCGAGTTGGGAACTGAAGCAATCATATTTGACTTCAACTCGAGTAAGCCACTATCAACTACCAGCACAGATAAAGGTATCGAAAGCTTTCTTGAACCATCCGTCATATCAGCAGCCACTAACAGTTACAAGGATAAGAGTTGTTATAATCTCTTAGTTGCCAGTCAAGTTCATTATTCTAACAGCGTTGACACGAGCAGCAGTAACAATGCTCATGGACAATCCCTTGAATCGCAAGATGTGGCAAATCTTGAGGATAAATCATCGAGCTGTCTCCTACTAAATAGCCAAGGTCATTTTGCTGATGGGGAGGCAAGTTTTTCTGCATTAGGACCTGCATCAGGTTTGCATTTTTGCTCGGGGCGTATATCATATTGTGGGAGCATATCTCTTAGATCAGATGGCAGCACAACTAGTACCGGATCCTTTACCTTCCCAATGTACTGTTCTGTTACATCTTGTGCTAGTTTCCTTCATCCTTTCGTTTTTCCGTTTACTAGCTGATCATTTGTGTCTTGTTGGTTGACATTTTAATTTTATTATATTGCAGCTTACTGTCTGAATGGAACAGCAGTCCAGTAAGAATGGCACAGGCAGAAAGCAGTCATTGCCGGAAACACAAACGATGGAGGCAGGGCCTTCTCTGTTGTAGATTCTAAGATTCTTCTATTTCTTTTTATAGGGTTGATAGTTCAAAAATATACATAACTTGACCTTAAAATCATGATCCTTGTGATAGCCAGCCATATTCTCCAACTGTGGAAAGGATGGTATATTTGTTTTGTGGTCTTAATGTATAAAATGTAAAACCTTTTCTTACATTCTTGTTTTCCTTATTTCATCAGAGGTAAATGAAACCAATTGAACCTACTATTTCGATACAGAACATACATACATACATACATACATACATACATACACACATTACACACGTGTATATCATCAAGTTTAAATCCCGAATCCACCTCTCATTTTGAATGTTTAAAAATACCAAGAAGATGGACATCAATCACTTCTTTTCCAGTAAATTGTTTAGAACTTATGGTGAAAATAGCTTTCTTTTGAATTTCTTTTTGCAGTTGTCCCATTGCAGTAGCAAATGCAGAAAGCCTGTTTGCCGTATTCATAGCCTTAAATTAATCATATGAGTTACATCAAAAGTAGAATGGAATCTTACCTATACAAGTATAAAGGGGTGAACTGTAATTTATTCAACTTAAGCATTGATCTTATCGTCTTTCGAAAATCTTTCTACAACAATTTGTTTTAATTATGTATTTGAAACTATATATTGGAAAGTTAAACAACGTAAAATAGAAATATAGAAGAAGCAAAATTATATATGAACCCACTGAATTCATAGTGTTTCCTTAAGGAACTCCTCTCAAGATAGAATAGAAAACCACACTGATGTAGTGGTACTTCAAACACCAGTGTATGACGAACATAAATGGTAGAAGTGAATCACACTTACTTTGTTTTTGTAAAAGAACAATGCTGAAAGGAAGAAGAGATTTCAGAATTTTCATAAGAAAAATATGAGGGAATAGCATGGTATATATAGCTATCAGATTGGGTTCAATGAAGAGGTGCAACTCTTCAAGATGGCCTTTCACGTCCGTAACGAAAATGGCTATTTACGCAAAATAAAATAGGAAAATAAAATCGGAGGGAAACTTAAATTACCGTTAAAATTAATATAATTTAATATCTAAAATTTGATCAAAAAAACTAATCAATCAGATCTCTTGACCATATCCAAATCCATATCCAAATCTGAAGTCAAGCCGAGCGAAGGAGTAACGTCAACGGTTTGACGGCGCAAGGCTTGACTTCTTCTCAATTCTTTAAGAGTTAGAAGAAGTGCAACTATATATACCCAACAAATAAGCTTTCCTCCTCCAATACGGGGCAATGTTCGTTTGTAGAGGAGGGAAAATCAAATTTTTATTTTTTCCTCCATTTTTCATTCACCTCATTTTTTAACTAAAAATCCAATAATTTCCCCACATGAATGGAAAATGGCTATACAACGGAAATATGCATGAAAAACTATGTGATTCGTAAGCAGCGGTTAATTGTATCTGGATAAGTAGGTTTCACTTTGAACTTTTCATAGTAAACTTATGTCGGATATACTCGGTCAACCGATAGATTTGATATCTTTAATCGTCGAACTTTTGTGTATACCTAGACAACCATAAGTCACACAATGAATCCTTTATTGTCTCTGGTTCTCATTATTGTGTTCGTTTCAGTCATGAAACCGCCTGATTTCATAAGTGCATGGAGAACCGGCCTTATAAATTTCTCCTTGAAGCGGCTAAGACTTCACACTTACATAGGTGATTCCTAAACTATTTAATATACCTCGTATCAAACTTAGAAACCATTAAAAAGCCTTAACGTTTTATCCTTGCTACTGAACATTCTCCGATCACGAATATGGACTAAATTATTATATTTGACAATGTTGAACCGTCATTAATAATTTTGTTTGATCTCCTTAAACCTAGATCTTGGGATTTCCAGTCTTCTAGGTAGAGTTATCGCTACAATGACTTGTGCTCGACTATAGTCTTATTCCCCTCGATAACTACCTTTCTAGTTAGTCTTTTTGCAAGTAGATTCGACACATTATCACTTGATTTCACGTAGTCAATTGTGATAATTCCCTAGAGAGAAATTGCCTAACGGTTTTATGTCTTCTTCGTATATGATAAGATTTTTCTTTATACATAACGTTCCAAGCCATTTCACTTTCCGCTTGACTATCGCAATGTATGTATATTGGTGCCAACGATTTGGGCCAAAATGGATTATCTTTCAAGAAATTTCGGAGCCATTCAACTTCTCCGCCGGCTTTATCTAAGGTTACAAAATGAGCCTCATTGTAGAGCGAGCAATACAAGTTTGTTCGGATGACAAAACACCGTTCCTCTACTAATAGTGAATATATATCCAATTGTAGATTTAGAATTAATTGAACCTGTAATTCAGTTTGCATCACAATATCCCTCAAGCCCTGCATGATACTTACTATAATACAAAGCAAAGTATTGAGTATGCTTTAAATACCCCAAAATTCGTTTATTGCCATCCAATAAGATTAATCTAGATTACTCGTTTATCAGCTTAATTTGCTTATAACACAAACTATATCTGGTCGTGTACAATTTATGATATACATTAAACATTTCAATACACGAGCATAATCTAATTGAGATATGTTTAGACCTTTATTCTTTACAAGTGCAAGATTCACGTCAATTTGAGTCTTTGTAACTTTGAAATCTAAGTGCTTGAAATTTTCAAGTATTATTTTAATGTAATGAGATTGCTACTATGCCAAACCTTGAGACTCTTATGAATCTTAATACCCAAGATTAAATCGGAAACTCTAAGGTCTTTCATATCAAACTTGCAATTAGCATACGCTTAGTTATATTTATGTTGGCAATGTCATTACTCTTAAAGTCATTTGACAATATTGTTTGATCAAATTTCACATGTCATTGTTTGGGTACTTGTTTTAGTCTACTTTACAAGTCTACATACCTTCTTTTCTTTGCCTGGAGCCACAAATCCTTTTAGGTTGTTCCATGAAAATTTCTTTCTCCAAATCTCCATTTAAGAAGGTTGTCTTAACGTACATTTGGTGGATTTCAAGATCATATACCGCAACTAATACTGCTAATATTTGTATGGACGTAATTCTTGTAACTAGGGAATATGTGTCAAAATAGTCAAGGCCTTCTCATTTTCTATAACCTTTGACAACAAATCTTACGTTATACTTTTCAATAGTGTCATCATCTTTTATTTCCTCTTAAAAATCTATTTAAACATAACGGGTTGTTATCGAGAGGAAAATCAATCAGTTCTCATGTATGATTGTTCAATATGGATTCTATTCACTATTTAGCGCCTCTTTCAAAAATAATTATTTAGAATAAGACATAGCTTCTTTGAATGTTCGAGAAGGATCGGGGGTACTCTTTGGTCCAAAAGGCTTCTTTCTCTTTCTATTATTTCGGGGAGCATCCACAAAAATATGTGCTCCTATTATTGTTGAGTTTCCACGAATCTTCTTTTCAGTAGCTTTGTAGTCCTCTTCGATCCTTAACCGAAGAATGAGATTTTCGAGCGAGTTCTCCTTGCATTTGTGTTTCAAGTAATTTTTGAAGTCCTTTTACAAAGGAGATGACTTCACTGATGACCAAACCTTTAATGAAAAATACATTAGTAATAATATAATTAATTACTTTAATGAAAGTATTAATTCGAATTATATCTTCAGCAAATAGATCATGGATAATCACTTGTAATTCTTGGACTTGGATAATAACATACTTGCTATCAATTATTTTATAGTCCAGAAATTTCACGACAACAAACTTTTTTCTACCCGACATCTTCAGTTTTGTATTTCTTTTCAAGCGCATTCCACAGTCCTTCTGAGATTTTAAAAAAATAAAATGAGTTATAGAAACAACAAAAGTACAAGTCACAATCAAAAACAAATTGAATGTATTACCAGGATAGAACATCCCTTCTTGTTATGGCTTATTGTCTTACAATGAGAGTATGTCATTGGTGTCTCTTTCCTTGATCTCTTACCAAACTTCTTTTTAGGTTCATCTTGAGTCTTTTTTCTATTTTTCTTAGGTCTACAAGGCATCTTGATAATTACAGGAGGCGCAACAATTGGATTTTGTGTTGATGGCCACATCTCCATATTGGTTACTAGTTGTATGTAACAACTAAAAGACTTCAGGTATGTTTCTTTCCTGTACCAGTGAACAACATAGTCAGCATGCTCAAATTTCTTAAAAAACATTGCACATATTACATGGGAGCATGGTATTCCTTTGAGCTGCCATGATCTGCATGTGCATGTATTGTTGGAGAAGTCAACAATATGTTTGTAAACCCCATGTTGTATCTCATACCTAGTATCTCCATTCCATTTAAATTCATGCTTAACTGCATATTGAGATTATTCCTCTATGTACCCCATTTCCATAGGAGATACATCAGAAATCCACCTTATTGCAAAATCTCTCATGGTAGTCATCCTCTCCACCACCTTTACTCTAATCTCTTCTAACATGATTATGATAGACTTGTGCCTAACAGACAAGATCCAACTGTTAAAGGTCTCACACATGTTGTGTCACGACCCCAAATCCTAACCGACCGTGATAACGCCTATTGTGGAACTAGGCTAGCCGACTATCGCGTGTTCACAATTCCTTTTGAAAATCTCATTTAAGTTTCAAGCATTTCATAACAATATACGGAAATTTACTTGACATAATAAACCAAATTTTATATACAATACTGCCATCCCCAAAACCCGGAGCCAACATGTCATGAGCATCTAATGAAATAAGTAAAAATAAAGTAATAAGATACAAAACTCCGATCAAAGCTAAATACAATAGGAAGGGAAAGCAGAGATGCTGCAAACGCTGAGCAACTACCTCTATGTCCCCACGATCCGGCTCCGCTGCGGTATATATATATGTGTACAAGCTAATGCTCGATCTCTGCTCCTGAATCTGCACACAGAGGTGCAGGGAGTAATGTGAGTACGCCAACTCAGTAGTAATGGAGATAAATCAAGTCTAAGTGGCATGGAATAACATAAAAATCAATGTCACAATAAGTCACAATATACACAACCTTACTTTCCAATAGTATACATAATTATACGAAATCATCATGCCTTCGAAATCAACTTCATAAAAGATCTAAAAACAATGCACATTTTTAGTAACTTTAAACAAAGATTTGGTATGCAATGAATGTAGTGAAATCATAAGTAGCCCCTCCAGCGAAAACATGTTTCATAAACAGCCCCTCGGGCATTTCCTCACAATCCCTCAGCACCTCACAATCATCCAGCACCTCACAGTCACTCAAGCCTCCCAATCACTCAATCACTCGCACTCGGTGTGCTCACTGGGAGTGTGTACAGACTCTGAAGGGGCTCCTTCAGCCCAAGCGCTAATATCACTCAGCACCTCACCATCACTCTTGGCCCTCATCCACACTCGGTGGAACCACTCGAAAAGCCCCTCGGGCAAAGTAATAGAACGGGGTACTCGACCCGAAAACATCAGTTTAATGCTCATGTAGTGTAAATCAGGTTGAGTTTCAATAAAACATTATGCATAATGATGTTGAGTAAAACCATCAACTGGTAGTGAGGAAAAAAGATCGACACGAGGCCCCAAACACGGCTTATAGCCCAAATATTTCACAAATCTCTGAAACATAATTTAACACAAGTTTTTGAGTAAATACACAACTTATTAGTTGTCGCGGAGAGGACCTAGTCCAATCCAAAAATCAGTACGCGCCACATATTCGTCATTCGACATGTGCGCCATTCCAAATTCAGTTGAGAAAATATGTAGTCCGGGGTTCCATACCCTCAGGACAAAATTTAAGACCATTACTTACCTCTACCGGGCTGCGACACTAGTACGCACTGCACTTGCCCCTCAAATTGGCTCCCGATTGCACCGAATCCTGCCAAAATCAGTTCAACATTATTAAAATATACTCAAGGAACACAACCCAATCGAAAATTATCAAATTAAACAAAAATCTCGAAATTCGGCCAAACCCGAGCCCCGGACCCACGTCTCGGAATCCAAAATTTTTTACATCATTAGAACCCTCGTCCTCTCACGATTCTATACATACCAAGAACACTAAAATCGGACCACAATTGCCATTCCAAAACTTGAAAAGAAATACCAATTCCTTTCCTCCCATTTTTCCAACTTTTCTTACCCAAAACCTTAAATTTTCAAGCCTAATATCAATAAAAATAGCATAGGAACGGGATTAACAAATCAAAGAACTCACCTTAGTTGAAGAATCTGAAAATCTCCTCTCAAAACCCTCTTCAATGGACTCCCCCGCATGCAAATTGATGAAAATTAAATAAATTTCGCGGAGGGGGTCCTTTTATACTATTCTGCCCAGTCATTTCCGCACCTGCGGAATATTGGCCGCACCTGCGGTCCCAGGTGCGCACCTGCGAAAAAACTAACTTAACGGCCAAAATCGCACCTGCGACCATTTCTCCGTACCTGCGACATTGCAGGTGCGATGCACCTTCCGCACCAGCGACCTCGCAGGTGCGACAATCCCCTCGCACCTGCGAACCTCTCTTTGCCCAGCAATTTCTCGCGCCTGTGACTTCCCTTTCCGCACCTGCGTGATCGCACCTGCGACTCCACTTTCGCAGGTGCGAAAACAGCAGCAGCAGCACAACAGAAAGTTTTCAAAATCCATTCCAACTTCCCGTTAACCATCCGAATCAATCCCGAGCCCCTCGGGGCCCCAACCAAACATGCCAACCTATCCCATAACATTCTTCAAACTTAGTAGAGCCTTAGGAACACCAAAAACAACACTAAAACACCAAATTCAAGCCTAAGAACTTTGAAACATGAGCCAACTATGCCGAAAACAACCAAAACACCTCCGATTAATCTGAAATTTTGCAGACATATCCAAAATGACATTACGGACATGTTCCAACTTTCGGAATTCCATTCCGACCTCGATAGCCTAATTTCAACTGCCGACCGGAAATCGCCAAAAAATAGCTTCGCCGATTCAAGCCTAATTCTACACCGGACATCACAAAAATATTCCGAACACTCTCCTAAGTCCCAAATCACCTAACAAAGCTACTCGAGCCATAAAATCCGCATTCCGAGGTCGTTTACCAATAAGTCAACTCTCAGTTGACTTTCTCAACTATTAGGCTACTTTAAAAGGCTAAATGCCTAAACTCTCACCATAACCACTCTGGACCCAAACCAACTTATCCAATACGTCAAAAACAAGAAAGCGATACATAATAAATGCATAAATAGGGGAAATGGGGTAAATCTCACGGAACGACCGGCCGGGTCGTTACATGTTATTCTCCATAGAATCACATTTACTCCAATCTTTGAAGAATGCTATACACTAACATTGTTTTGGGTATCTCAATAAATCCTCAATGATCTTATTGTCGCCTAATTCTGCCAACTCATCTAACTTAGCCTACATATATGCTTCAAATGAAGCCCTTGCACAGGCCCAAAACTTCTTCCTTCTTTTCTCTCCTTTCTGCTTTTGTTTCGAGTTTCCCCATACGTGTCTTGCACACTTTCTGTGCTCAGCATTTGGAAACAACTCAAAAAGAGATGCAACAAGTCCCTTAAGCAACAAGAAAAATAATTATAATATCAGAAATATATATAAAGTAGGCAAGTAATTACAGGAAGAACATGGGTGAAGTATATACCTTCTGCATATCAGAAATGATGGTCAGTCCTTCACCTTGGGATTCTGTGAGCTGTAGATCATGCATTAGGCACCTAAAAAACCATGACCATGTGTGTTTTGTCTCCTTTTCAACCACTGCCTAGGCAACAGAGTACATTTGGTTGTTACCATCTTTACCAATGCATGATATTAGTTCACCCTTACACACATCCTTTAGAAATGCTCCATCAAAGACAATATCATTTCTACATCCTTCCAATCAACCTACTTTGAAAGCATGTAGACAAATATAGATACCCACAAACACCTCTTTACCAGGTATTGTCTCCTTTGAAGTCTTCACAACAACAGTGCTGTCAGGATTTGTAGACTTCAACATGTCATCATAATCATATATTCTAGTAAACTCCTGCTTGTAATCACCAAGATACTGACCCAACCTGATGTTTAGTCCTGGCACATATGAATTTTCCCACATACACACCATACTTTATCCTAATCAAATCCTGTAACTTCCTAAGCTTTATGTCAGGTTGGTTGATAATCTTGTCCTTGAAATGTTTAGCTACCCATGCTGTATTAGACATCTTATTTTTGGTTGCTCTAAAACACTTATGAGCAGGATAGTAGCTACTAGCAATGAAATATTCCGTGTGTGTACCTCCAAACTTCCCAAAATATGCCATCTACATCTTGTTGAGTTCACACATTTTTCCCTAATCCTATGTTTCTCATTAGGCCTCAACTTATTGAATTCTTCTTTGTACGACATAATCTTGCAAAGCAGATCTGAACTATTTCAAACTTTCAAACACCATTTCCAACTGGAAATAAATTTTCTTACAAGCAGGATCAAAGTACACCCTGATGCTGTATCTTCTTGGTTGAGGGTTGTGTACCCCATCTTCTCCAACTACTTTATCATCTGTATCCTCACTACTTGGATCTGAACTGTCCAGATATTGCTCATCCCCTCCCAACTTTCCAGCATATTTGGATCCTCTATCTTTATACATGTCTTCAAAATCAGGGTCTATACCTACAGGTCCACTAGGTATCTCATCAATACTAACTTCACTAGATCTTAATTTACTACTTTTTGCATTCACTTTAGCCTGTCTAGCAACAACAACTTCAGGTTCTACGTCACTTGTCTCTCCAACAATATCCTTATCAGCACCATATAATGACTCATCTGTATCATCATCATCATCATCTTCAGAAATAGCCTCATAATCCTTATCCTCACTCTCAGTACTTACCTCATCACCCTTAACATCACCCTCAGAATCAGTTGCTAAATGAAAGTTATAGAACTCACCTTCATCTTCACTAGACTCTTCTGTATCAGAATCACTTTCAACACTCTCTTTACCCTTCCCATGAGTGTTATCACTCCTATTTATATCATTGTTAGGTGAATGTGTTTCCGTAGCATTAACATCACTTGTTTGCCCATGTGTCATTTCATTAAAACCACATGGCTGAACATCAATGCGGTCCACATTTAAACCACCACTACTTAACATTTCATCTAGGTCCAAATCAATACATGGTGTATTATTGTGTGGCATATATACACATCAATAAAATCCCCATCCTTAAGGTCTTTACACAAAGCTAACACTCAACATCATATTGCAGAAATCTAAATTATCCTTTTTTGTTAATTTTACATGCATATTTATCTACGGTTAAGTACCCCATATCCTTAGCCCAATCATGGAAATGAATTATATGCAATTCATCAATGTCAGCTTGAAGAACAACTGGCCAAGTTTTTCCATTTACATACCTCATAAAGGAGTCAGCCACTAACAACCCTAGATGATGAAACTGTAATTTTACATAGACATTCATTGAAACATATAAAAAGGGGGGCCAAATCAGATACACTTTAACCCTAAAAAGCCATAAACTTTAATAAAGTGGGAACAAGAATATTTTGATATTAAAAAAAATGCCATATCACTCATGAAAAAGACAAAACCCTTAAAATAAAGCGAATATTCGACTATTTTTCACAAAACCCTAATATAAAATCCCACAATCTGTGCATGCAGACAAAAGCCCTAATTTTTTAACCCCAAATGCAAGATAAGATCAATTTAAGGAAATAAAAAAAAAAAAAAAAAGAGAGACAAAACCCCTAAAATAGAGTGAATATTCGACTGTTTTCCCCAAAATCCTAATATAAAATTCCAAAATAACAGATAACAATTTGTGCATGCAAACAAAAATAGCTTTGACTATCACACATTACCCATATTATTTCATAAGAAATTAGATGACAAAATAGAAAACGACATAAAAAAAATAAACTAACCTTCAGATCCTAAAACATGACTGGAATCGAAAGCTCAGACCAAACGAAGCTCAATCAACTTTTGATTAAAAGAGGAGGGACCCAATCGGTTGGTTTTGGAGTGATTATGATTAATTTTGGAAGGAGATGACTAGTTTTCAGGCGATTACTTAACCTAGGTTTAAGAGGGGAAGGTTGGTTAGAGAGGGGAAAAGAGACGAACATTGTGTGTTTTGGTCGGTCTACTGATTAAAAGAGGGGAGACCCCAATCGGTTAGGGTTTATTTTCGCGCCCTTGACGTGTAACAATCCCATTAGTCATATGCTGACTGGATGGATACGTTAGCGAATGTGTAATACACTCACGTAAAAGGTAAAATATATTTATTAGTTAAAGGTTTCACGAGTTTGAGTGTTTGAGAAAGTTCAAAGATTATGTATCGACTTTCAAAAATCTTACCAATTTAAGTGACTAGGAAGCCATTCGCCTCGTAATAACAGGGTAAATAAAGGGAAAAGAATTCAAAACAATATGAGCATATTGTGATTTTTGAAGTGGCAACATCCTCGCCTTATAATTCCCAAACAAAACCCCCTTATCGTTGCAAGTATTTCCTGTTTTAAAACCCTCCACTCTCCCCTTTAAACCCTTCGTTGGGTTTTAAAACACTACTCCCCATTTCTTCACTCTTCCCAACCAACCCTTTATCTCTTCACAAAGAACACACCAAAAACACCTACTCAAACATCAAAATTCGGTGTGTCTTTCTCAAAAGTTAAGCCAATGGCACCAGCATTAAGCAGGAGTTTCACCTCTGCTTCTATGTCTTCACTTCCCTACACGGCGACATTTTCTTTGAGGAGTGGTAGAGCAAATAGGTTTTGTTTCAGAAGTGTTTTCTTGCCAAAGAATGGGCTAAAGAATAGATTTTGTGAATATGGGTTGAAGACAAAGCTGGAGAAGAGAGACGACAGAGTAGTGGTGAGGTGTGAGACAGGAGCTGCTGTAGCTGAAAAGGAAGCTCCCGAGAGCTCTGGAGAGACTCATGAGTACCAGGCTGAGGTGAGTTCTTGACTTTCATTATGGACTTTAGTTTAAATATTTCTGTTTTTTACCTGTATTGGGCCTTTGAATAAGGAACTGGAAGTTGGAATTTTGGATGTTGCTTTTTAGGGAATGAGGATATGGTACTCTGGATATTTTTTATTTGTAACACATGAAAGATATAATCTTTGATCAATTGTGTGAGATTTTGAATGCCTAGTAGAACTAATTTGATATCCTTGTTTTCTATTTTTGTGTATCATTTGAAAGATTTAATCTTTTGTCAGTTGGGAGGAGTTCTTGAATCCATAGTAGAACTAATTTGATAGCGTTATTTTCTGTTTTCGTTGTATCATATGAAAGGTTTAATCTTTTGCTAGTTGTGGGAGTTCTTGAATGCCTAGTAGAACTAATTTGATAGCCTTGTTTCTTTATTTAGTTGTCAAATATTTGAATTTCATACTTTATGCTTCTCTTTTTGGGGAGTTGAAAATTGGAATGTTGATTATTACAGGTTAGTCGTTTAATGGACTTGATAGTTCACAGTCTGTACAGTCATAAGGAGGTTTTCCTCCGAGAGCTTGTAAGGTAAGGCCATCTCTTGTTTACTACTATGTTGTTTCTTGGTTACAGTATTTATTGGCTTATTGCTGTTTGTTAAAAAATTACTGCTCTTCTCTTTGTTGTCGAGATTTATAATGTGTGTGTTGAGTTCCAGCTGTGAATATTTAGAGTTTATTTATAATTTAGGAGTCTCATTTATGCTTTATGGCAGTGCTGTAACTTTGATCTCCATTACTAGATGGCCCCGAGGGCTTATTTCTTTGTCATTTGTAGAATAATGTTTTTGGTGCACTATCTGAAGTCCCTTGGGATGTCTAATAAGTGATCTCAGGAATTTCCTTTTCAAACTATTTGAGGTTTATTTCTGATTTGGCTCCTTATTTGGCAGTAATGCAAGTGATGCTCTTGATAAGTTGAGGTTTCTGAGTTTGACTGAGCCTTCTTTACTTGGGGATGCTGGTGAGCTAGAGATTCGCATCAAACCTGACCCAGATAATGGAACGATTACCATTACGTATGTTTCTTAAGATGCTAGCCACATAATGTTTTTCTAATAAACGGAACTTAAAAAGTTAACTTATCTGTGCAGGGATACTGGCATTGGAATGACCAAGGAGGAGCTTATAGAATGCCTCGGGACTATTGCCCAAAGTGGTACTTCAAAATTCTTGAAGGCTC
Organism: Nicotiana paniculata; assembly: GCA_005239505.1. Lineage (NCBI taxonomy): Eukaryota > Viridiplantae > Streptophyta > Magnoliopsida > Solanales > Solanaceae > Nicotiana > Nicotiana paniculata. Next base: position 46,224 of record ML319781.1, read on the forward strand.
TGAAGGTACTGAGGAGTATCTCCATGATGTTGGATCGACTTTCCAAGGTCTTAGACTTAGCATTTAATGTAATACTATTATCTCTAACAGTTGTACCAATCCTATCTGTAGGAAAACAAGGACCTTGGAGCTGACAATGGATTGATTGGTCAATTTGGTGTTGGTTTCTATTCTGCATTTCTGGTTGCTCAAAAGGTGCAATTCTTCTTTATACATGGTTTTCGTTTATCTATGATTTTCCAGGAAATATAAATTATGATTGTGCTAATTGTTTTTATTTCTACATTTAGGTGGTCGTGTCAACAAAGAGCCCAAGGTCAGATAAACAATATGTTTGGGAGTCTGAGGCTGATAGTAGCTCATATGTTATTAGAGAGGAAACTAATCCTGAAAACCTCCTATCCCGAGGAACAGAAATTACACTTTATTTAAGGGTAAGTGGGTACTTCTGCTTCTTTTTCTTGGCTTTGTTCGCCACCAAGTCCCAGGGGTTGGCATATGCTGTCTTTACTGTCTTAAATCTTATTGTTGTATCTTCTCCGAATGATGTTGACCATGTGTACCTATCGTGATGAAGTAAAGGTAAAGAAAATCTTGGAGTTGGTAAATTCTCTGCGTGATAAGGGGTGCAGAATACTAATAATAAGACACTGCTCTAATAATAATCAATATACAATTTATTTTCTTAGCTGTTTATCAGTTGTGTTGGTAAACTATCATTGAACATTTTTGTTCCTTATGTTGGATTGCATTCTTATAGGGTAATCTTTTTCTTGTAGGATGACGACAAATATGAGTTTTCAGAACAAAAGAGGATTCAAGATTTGGTGAAGAATTACTCGCAGTTTGTTTCTTTCCCCATCTACACATGGCAGGAGAAGTCAAGAACCATTGAGGTGAGGTACTTTGATAGATATAAAAACTGCTTTAACCTCCTCCTCCTCCATGTGCTGATGTCTTGGAGGAAGAATTAGTGTTTTGTTTCAGCTAGGGTGTTGGCCTTTGTTCTTTATTACTTCTCGTTATTTAAATCCATCTCTCTTTAGCCTTAATAAACATACCTGTCTATGACTACACTAAAAGCTAAGTTACCTTTCAATTCTTCTTTCATCTCCTCTTTTCTCTTGGGAGGGGGTGGGTGGGTAGACTCAAATAAATTTTAGCACCCCTGGATGACCCTTGTGATTGTGCATGAGATTTCTGTAGTAGCAGAAACAGGATTCAAAGTGTCAATTAAGACTTAAATTAAGTATAATTTTCATCAATTGGAGATAGCACGATGCTTTGCTTGTAAAAGATTGTTGTACTTTCTTAGATTATTTTGTTTGAGTGTGGGATTTTCTGCTTTTAATTATGTCTTAGTGCTTTATCTTATTTTGTTACTTAACTTGGTAGCTTTTCGTTGATTATTGGTGCTATTTCGACAGGTAGAAGAGGAGGAAGAACTAAAGGAGGGAGAAGAAAAAGAAGAGGTGATGACTTCATATATGTGATTACTGTGTTTTGTCTTTCCTTCTTTTGGAAGCTTACTAAGGCCTTTGAGATTCATGTTTCCTTTCTCTTCATAAAAACAGGGAGAACAGAAAAAGACAAAGAAGACCAAAACTGAGAAGTACTGGGATTGGGAGTTGACAAATGAGACAAAACCAATATGGGTATTTTACTTCTTAGCTTACATGTGATAGTTACTATTATGAGCTCGACTTTGTACTCCTATCAGCAAACAAGGCACATGTTTATGCCTAGTGTGCGTCTGCGAGATATAAAGTGCTTGTAAAATTGTAGATGCGGAATCCAAAGGAAGTTGAGAAAGAACAATACCAGGAATTCTACAAGAAAACTTTCAACGAGTTCTTGGATCCACTTACCTATACTCATTTCACTACAGAGGTAACACTCTCGTACTGGAAAAGACTAAATACATTTGTTATTTGGAGGTTTTTAACGCTGAGAATGATATGTGCAGGGTGAGGTGGAGTTTAGAAGTGTTCTATATATACCTGGAATGGCTCCTCTTAACAATGAAGATGTTACAAATCCCAAGACAAAAAATATTCGCTTGTATGTGAAGCGTGTATTCATTTCTGATGATTTTGATGGGGAATTGGTAAGTTGAATTTCTAGCTCTATCTCAACTTTTGATATAGGATATAGATGGAGAAGAAAATTAAGAAATATTTTTTTGATAGGTAATAGCAAATATTCGTTTCACTTGTACCAAACTGGTCGTATTATGTAAAGACAAAAGATTCCATCTTCCTTTTTAAACGTGCAGTGAAATGCACAAAAGCATTTACATCACAGTCAAAAGAAAGGTAACACCATGATTTTAACATCTGTAAGCATCCGCTTTTGAAACAAAAAATGGCTGTATTTCTATCTTCAGAACACCTATAGTTTCTCTCCCCCCAGACAGCCCAAAAAATGCAAGCAGGGATTATCTTCCAGACAACTTTACACTTCTTTTCTTTACTTTTTGTGCTTGCCAGCTTTCCTATGCTTCCTTAGTCAGTTCTCGGCATTACCTGCTGCGCTCCAAATACATTAAGGAACATATTCCAAACTTCCTTAACATACTCAGTGTAGTAACAAGTGTGCTGGTGATTATCTGTTGCTGCAGCAAAAAAAAAACACCTATTAGGCAGACTTACAAGTTTACACCCATTCTTGTAAATTTCCAGTGTCAAACATGCCTCGTGAGTTGTTACTGACTGAAAGCAACTTACTCTTGACGGTGCCTTTGATTTTCATATCATACTCCATGGCCCATGTACCACTATTCATCTCTCTTTACAAAGGAGTTTGTAGTATGACTTAAAGGAAAAAATACCCTTTTTGTCTGCTCTCCACTACAGGGTCTCCTTTGTCCAATTCTCAGCCATTCCATGATGTTTTATAGCTGAGCAGCTCCGTCCACTTCTCAGTCAAATAGGTTTCTTCTGAATTTCAAATCTCAAGCTGCTCCACATTCTGCTGTCTGCAATAGTTCCATTTGGGTGTAACACCAATGTTAACAGATCAGGGAATTTCATGCACAATGGTTCATCTCCAGTCCAATTGGCTGGCCACATCCTTGTTCTCCTTCCATCACCCACTGTAATGTAGATCAACTGTTGGAACTCTTTCCAATTCTTTCTGATGCTTCCACAAGGCTATTTCATACTACACGGATACACTTTTTGTTTATGAGGTTGAAAATTGAAGATTATGTTTCCCTTTTTGGTTTCGTAACACACATGTTATCTTTCCTGATTTGAAGTATTATCACTTTGCTGACCTGCAATATTGTGGAGAATAATCAGTGGTGCCATTGAACTATTGATCTTAGTGATTTCTTATAATAAGCTTCTACTGTCATTCACCCTTGAGTTTTGCAATGGGATGCAGTTAATTTAATGGAATATATTAGAGTTGTGATAACAAATGGGAAAAACTAGCAAGAGATCTCGTAACACTGAAATGGAATTCGTAGTCTGGTATCAAGATAGGACTGCTAAAAATTGCTGAAATATTGTTATGAAGATCTGTTCAAAAGGTCTACAAACCACTTACTGTGTATCTTCTTTTTTCTTTTTCCGATAACCAAAAAATCTGGTGTTTTCAGCTTCAAAAGTCTGTTAAAAATGGGTATCCCTGTATCCTTATCTGCTTAAATGCCAGATTTGGTTCTCCAGCAGATTTGAACTCGTGACGTGCTCCTAATTGTATTTATTTATTCTCTGCTAAAGGCTTCTTTATGTGCCGTTGACTGTCTGTTGGCGAGCAATGTTCATCTTTTCTGGCAATTAATCCTTATTTTCATGCACCACAGTTTCCAAGGTACCTAAGCTTTGTCAAAGGGTTGGTGGACTCTAATGACCTTCCTCTCAATGTTTCAAGGGAAATCCTTCAGGAAAGCCGAATTGTAAGGGCAGACCTTTTTGTTTTTCCGTGAATTAATGACAGTTGCTGTTTTTATGAACTTCATTTTCCTGTTTGATGATCTGTAATGATGTCAGCGATGATTAAAAGTTCAAAGCTTATACATTCTTGAGCTTAATGTATTTGGCTGATTTCATCCAGGTTAGGATAATGAAAAAGAGACTAGTACGAAAAACATTTGACATGATTCAGGATCTTTCTGAAAGTGAGAACAAAGAGGTATGAACTAATCAAAGCATTCTTTCCTTTAGTATTTTGCCTGGAAGAGTTTAAGAGCGGGACTATTTTGATATCCAGGATTACAAAAAATTCTGGGAGAATTTTGGTAAATTTTTGAAGTTGGGATGTATCGAAGACACTGGAAACCACAAGCGCATTACCCCATTGTTGAGATTTTTCTCTTCCAAGAGTGAGGAAGAGTTGATAAGCTTAGATGATTATGTTGAGAACATGGGTGAGAACCAGAAGGCCATTTATTACTTGGCAACAGATAGCTTGCAGAGTGCCAAGACTGCTCCTTTCTTGGAGAAGTTGGTTCAGAAAGGGATAGAGGTATGTAGTTCTTGAATACCGTGCTATCAAAATATACATGCAAATGGATTATGAATGTAGCTCGAGCTAAGTTAGTGCTCGATGATTGTATTTCCTTTAACATTCAGTAGAGTGCATTGACGTTCAACCATTAAAAAAGGAAGCTACGAATATCATGTACTTATCTCACAAAAAGTGTAAGCAATCAGGTCTGTTGGTCGAAAATAATACTGAAGTGTCAACTTCGTGGATGTCTAAGACCATTTGTACGTCTTTCTCCGTTCACCTTCCAACTGAAGTTTGGGTGAAGAATGTCATTCTTCTACCAAGTTTTCTTGCTCCTTCAATCACAATGAGATTGGAACCTTGCTTTGTTGGTTCCATTAATAAAGTTTACTTCCCATAATACAGCATTACACCTTGTTTGCATCTCAGGAACAGTTGCATAAAGCCTATTTTTAGACTTAACATATATTTTCTTGAAAAACGAAAATTTTTGGCCCTTTTGTGATCTCATACTTGATACCAAATAAAACACAATTTCAACTCTCATCAAAATGAGTTTGCCAAGGCAAGGAGATATCTCATGTTCTAGGGTTTGTCGGGTCTCAGAGGATCAGCTTCTGTGGCTTAAATCTCCACTTAATCACCTTCTGTTTGTCCATTGATCAAAACGTCTGTACATGTTTCGCGGGGATACAGGTGTTGTACCTCGTTGAACCTATTGATGAGGTGGCCATCCAAAATCTACAAACTTACAAGGAAAAGAAGTTTGTTGACATAAGCAAGGAGGATTTGGAGCTTGGTAAGTACTATTGTTCATTCATTGACTAGGCTCCAGCATATGAGTTATGTTTTTCTTTGTACTTGAAACTCAATCAAAGAGTAGACGAGAAAGAGGAGAAAGAGGGAAGGGTAGGGCCAATGAATTTGACCCTTCTCCAAATTAATTTTGATATTACAATCTTTGACATTAATTTCAGGTGATGAGGATGAGGTGAAAGAACGAGAAACCAAGCAAGAGTTCAATCTTTTATGTGACTGGATAAAGCAACAGCTGGGAGAAAAGGTGGCAAAAGTACAAGTTTCAAATCGGTTGAGCTCATCACCATGCGTGCTTGTGTCTGGAAAGTTTGGTTGGTCTGCCAACATGGAAAGGTCTGTTGGTTATGGTTTTTAATCTTCCTTTTTTCGTTTTTTGTTAGTTTCGCTAGATCAAGTTGACGTTCCATCTTTTTCTATTAAATAGGTTGATGAAAGCTCAAACCCTAGGAGACACTTCAGCCATGGAGTTTATGAGAGGGAGAAGAATATTGGAGGTTAATCCTGATCATCCAATCATCAAAGACCTCAATGTAAGTTTTAGCACATGATTTATTCAAGTTCCTCACTTGAACTGTGAAATGATCTAAATTAGTGTTCTAAATTTTCAAGAATCATATAAAGATGTATGAAACATTTAAACCAAAAAAATAAGAGACAATTGAGGCTTGTCAAGAAGGCAGTCTAATAATTTGAACTTCAGGAACATAAGCACCATTGTTCTCATACTCGGATAATAAAACTGGAATAGTGTCGTGAAGTTGCATTTGATTGGCTGTTTATCAACTTATAAGATGTTAATAATAATATAAGTTTACTCTATAAATATGTGCAGCAGATGGATGATATAGTAAATCAGTTATGTGTATCACTGCTAAGTTTTGCTTTGCAGAAACTTATAAACACATAGGATGTGAGGACTGAGGACGACTTGTCAATATTAAAGTTGATATTAGAACTTGTCTCATTTCTTTATTAGACATTGTCACTGAGAGTGCACTTGCAGGCTGCATGCAAGAACGCGCCTGATAGTTCTGATGCCAAGCGGGCTGTGGAACTGTTGTATGATACAGCATTGATCTCTAGTGGATTTACTGTAAGTACTATGAAAACCTTGCATTTCTTTCAATAATAATTATTCCTACATGAATCGTAACATACCATTTCTATCCATTAAAGCTCATCTTAGATGAGTATTATACGTGATTTGCTTATTGCTAATACACAAATTTAATGTGGCACAGCCCGACAGTCCAGCTGAATTAGGTAACAAGATATATGATATGATGTCAATGGCTCTTGGAGGAAGATGGGGCAGATATGAGGAAGGGGATATAGAGTCATCAGAAGAGTTAAAGGAGTCAGATGAGGCCCAAGTTGTTGAGCCATCAGAAGTAAGAACTGAGAGTAATGATCTATGGGAGTGATTCTCAAGCATCTTGTTTTGGCATTCTTTCTGTCCTAATGTCATCAATATAATAATTGTCAGAAGAGAGAATTTTTGGTGTGGAAGGATGTTCCTTAGAGGGAGGGAGGGAGTGAGGTTGCATACGAGAATTTTTGTTAAAGGGATTTTGTCAGTTAGTAATTGTTTTATTGTTTTTCTATATATGCATGTATTTTTATTTGTTTCCTACCCAGTGTCCGGTATCTGTTTTGGTATGTTGATTTATCCATATTGACGATGTATAGAGCCCATCAAAGGAGAAAGCGTTCCGTACTAGGATATTTTTCGCTCCCATGGCTCGACCTCTATACCTCTGGTTAAGGATAAAGAGTCGCCACAACCTTGGATGGTTATGTATACATTTGTAGGTTGCTTCTGGAGAGATATTTTCCTACTCTTTCGGTCTCTTGTAAGAAATTAATCCAATGTTTATCTACATCCATAATTTTATATATTATCCCACGTTCCTAGTAAAAAGAATTATTCATAAATAATACTTCTTCCAGTCTAAAATAAGTGATTTGTTGGTTTTTTTTTGTGGTCCAAAATAAGTGATTTTTTCATATTTTAATAATGAATTAATTATTTTTTTCTTATATTGCCTTTGAAGTAAATAATGTTGGAGTATGTGTTAGGAGTGTTTATGTGAAAAGATAGTAAAAGTTAATATGATCAATTTCATTGTTAATAATGGTAAAAGGTGAATTTTTTAATGTGTGAAAACAATAAAAAAATAATTTATTTTGGACCGGAGGGAGTATATTTAGTAGAATTTGGAACTTAGAGAATTCTTACTATATAATGTCAGTAAAACAAAACCGTAATAAAAAACATCAATAAAAAATAAAACATTTTTCAACCATCAAATAAAGAAAATATGGAATCCAATTAAAGAAGAAAAGAACCTCCAAGTAAAGGGGAAAAGGCTCCAATAGAATTTCATCCTTTATTTCATTATTATCATTTTTTCTCAACATAATGAAATCAGCAAGAAGGTGTAAAACAAAATCGAATTAATATAATTTCATTTCACACCCACCATCATCTCATGGATCTGTGTACATAGCTTTCTACCAACTTCTCCAAATTTCTTTTGCTGATCCTCTTATCTGTATGATTGTCTAATGTATATCCTTTTGGATCTCTTCAGAAAGTGTGACCATTAAAATAATATAAATATTTAGTAGAATTCTTGCTGAAAACAATAAAAAGAATCTGAATTTTTTAATTCCTCAAATTTATAAATGAATATCCATTTCAGACAGAATATTGGAAGATTTTCATGCCTTTTCCTTTTCCCCTTTTGTCCCACCAACTACCAAGAAGTTTTATTTTTTTCCCTGGAAACTTGTAAGATTATCAGACATCTGGTACAGAGAATCTTATCAACTCAGTTATTTATAAGTACCATGACCCCATTCACTGACTGATGTGATAATGTAGGTAAGATGTACATATATTATTAGCATTTAATTTGCTGTACAATGACAGAAAATAAAACAATGAAGGGACTCTGAAAAAGCATTTAGTCAACAAAACCAGAACCAAGGTTAATCCCTTTTTTTTGGTTTAACCATCTGGTATCCGACACTCACTTGGCCCCGACTAATCTAGATTCGCACCACGATCCAAAGGTTAATCAATTTTCAGGAACTACATGAATATTTATGTAGAGAATGATCTGGGATGAAAACAATGAAACTTGATTTTCTTTCATCCAAAGCACACAATTTTCAGGTTTCCTCCAATACATAACCATTTCATCTCAAAGATTCAAGATTTAAACTAAACATGAATGCCTGATTAATCTCCTTTGCACTTACTATCCCGAACGCCTAAATTCTTGAACCCGCATTTGCTCTTGTTGATGGAAGAATTACGATCATGTGTATATATCTTCGGTCCTTGGAGCCAATAATATAGTGCTTATATAAAAAGAAACTTTTCTGGACTTGCTGTACAACTGAACTCAGAACTCTGTCAGGGGGGAGGCACAATTCGAAATATGAGGAGCTCTAAATGTGATAACTTCCCAAATGTTTTAACTTTCTGAGCCCCAAAAAAGAAAAGATAACCTATGCACCTTAGTCCCCAAAGAAACAGAAAGCGTAACCGGTTGGTGTTTGAAATATTTCAAGGTTCTGCTTTCATCTGTCCGGGTGGCAGGGAACCTACAAATAATAAAGAGAGTTTGGTGATCATTAGAGTAGCTGATGCTAATTTAGGAAAAGAAAATAATGCAGGAGCATAAGAAAACACTTACTTATATCCTGACTATCGAGGGGCGCGCTCGAATTGAATCCCATCTCTACAACATTATGTAGCTGGTCATCCCAAATATTAGGTACCTAAGACAATATGAATCGCAAGGCAAATGCTTAGAACATAAAGCAATACTACTTTGGTTTACGACTCATTATGACGAGTATTCTCCTAAGATATGATCCATACAACCTAAAACCTGAAACGCGTAGCGCTATCCAAATATTACCTGAGATGAAGGATCCTTGTAGCCTCCACTCATAGAAGCAAATAAAGGATTGATGGATCTACGAAATGTATCAGTACAATTTCCCACACCAGGAAAACCTGATTGCAATGCATGCAAAGAGGTATAAGGAATGGTCATATTATCAGGTGGAAAAACAAGTGAGGATGAAGGACCTGCTTGCGACTGGAGGATCTGCAATAAAATGCAAATGTACATCCCAGCATTAGCAGCTGGAATTTATGCACCGTGTTCTGCTTTATGTAATGGTCAGAAGAGTTTACTAGTTCTTACATCTTTTACAAGGAGCCCGTCAAGATTAAAATCTAACTGTGGGTTTACTGTTGCAAGCTTCATTGAGAGGAACTGTGAGAACAATAAGAGCCATTCGTAAATACATAGGAGCCATGAATTCTTTCTTGAACTTTTTTGTTGCAAAATTACTTAGCATGAGATTAAAAATAGTAAAAATTGTTCAAATATTCACTGCTCAAAGGAAAATACGCGTCAATGTTATATGGTAATAAAGCACTTAATAAAACAACCAGGAAAGGCCAAAGAAGGGGAGGGAATCGTTCACATCGAACAGCAGAATATGAGGCAACCAAATTATTCCTTGAATTTTGAAGGGAAGAACAAATATATTTTGAAAGAATGTGCAGAAGATAAGCACTTAATGAATTCCATACCTCAACCTGTCTTTGCAGAGATTGTACATAATTAATGATTTCATCCAACATTACAGCTTTACCAGTGACCTGAAAAATCAAATCCCAGGTAACTTACATAGCAAATGCAATATTAAATATGAGTAACAAATGTGACAATAAGCAAACCTTGTTGCAACCAGGTACAAGATCCTGAAGATATTTCATTCGTTCACTGATTTTCTCTCGCCTTACCTGCAACCGGAACCACCTCAGTCATCTTCAAGAACAAGTATATATCCCAAGAATTAAAGCTTCTACTATGAAGTCTTACTCTTTCTGCAAGACTATGGCTATTCGTTGCCTGGCCTCGTCGAGCTCGAATGTGTATGTATTCTTCTTTAGATGGATCTGAAGCTTGAGACCTCTGTTTACTATGTTTGCTGGCAGTTGAATTCAAGTTTTGTTCTCCCTGAGTTTCAGTTTGAGCTTGTGCACGTTCAGCTGGTGGTTGTTGCGCTCCCTTCATTTGATCAGGCTGAGCATCCTGCCAAAAATGACAATAACACTCAGCAAAGAACTACTTTGCACAATTGTACAGACTGAGTATTCGAGAGAAAATGTGGACTATATGGAGCTACAAGTGATCAAGAGAGAACATATTAACAATGTCCTACCTGACCATATCTTTTCCTCTTCTTTGAGCCAAGGCTCTTTGAGGAAGACTCCTCTCTAGCGCCTTCCATTTCCTCTTGACGGCCACTACATTCAGCTTCATCAGACTCATTTGCGAACAATCCAACTGATTCTTTTCCTTCACCATGAGCCCTAGCAATGTTTTCATTCTTTTTCGCATTCTTGAGAGGGCTTTCTTTATTGGTCTCATACTTGCTATGTAAAGGAACATCCTTGGAACTTTCAACCGCATTTCTCATATGCTGCTTCTGAGGGTCTATAGCAGAGGGTGAGTTTAATCCGTTGCTTGCAAAAACCTCTTCTGATCTGCACATTGGCGCTAGTCCCCTATAACAAGGTTTCACAGACTCAGGGATGCTAAGAGGGTTCATCATATCACTGAAGTTTCCTCCACTAAAGCACGAAAACCTTGCAGCTCTCTCAATGAAACCTGAATCAACTGGAAGCTGAGCTAAGCTTTGAGGAAGCATTCCAATATTAGGCGGTACAAACAGGCCCCCTTTCATCATTGCGTTTGGTGGATTCCAACTCATACAAACTGTTCTATCAACACCACCTCTTGCAGGGCCTGAGCCAATTTCTGCAATTCCGTGTGGATTTGTAGTACTAGAATTAATTTGAACATTATTACCGTAGAAACTTAAGTTTGGCGAATTAGTAGGCCGATCCCAAATAGTGGGATAATATGAATCTACCATAGGATCACTTTTTGGGATCATTCCTATGGATGCATTTGTCAAGTTGCTGCCACTTAATTGCCACTCTAAGGACATATTTGGCGAGTGATAATTCGCAGCATCCTCGTTCCTCTTTCGTTTCTCAGTATCATTCTTGCTACCCATATCCATTGTTTAGAATTGAATTCAATTTACACAAGCTAAAAGAGAAAGTCCAGGAAACAATCTATAAGATAGAGATCAAACAATTGGCCACTTCCAAAGATCCTCGCGGTGACGAGAGAGTTAAGCTCAGCTAGTGAAATGCCTCTATTTCCAATTGATAAGTCAGGAGTTTGAGTCACATAAGTGTGTTAAAGAAGAACTACTGCTTACCCCTGGGGTAGGATGGGTAAAGAAAGAGAAAAAATCAATACACATCCATACAAGTAGAGAAATTGAAGGAACAAGATTCTGCATTTGTGCATAAAGACTGAACAATAATTCCCAAAATTTCTAGTTCAACAAATGCAAATAAAACAAAGAAAGTCATTCCATAAAAAAATTAGGAGAATTATTTCAAGAAGCTTAGCTAAAAGCAGGACAGAGAAAATCAAGGTAGCTCCTCCAGAACAATAGGAAAAGAGGTAGCTAACAACATCCCAACTCAACACACATAAGGGAGCAAATCAAAGTTCCAAGCTTTAATTTGCTTCAAAATTACAAAGACAAGTGCCAACCAATGTCCAAGAAAACACCATTCCAGTTCAAAGAAAGTGTTCAGAAGCAATTAACTGAAGACAAGATACATTAATTTCAGCATCATAAATAGTCATTTATTTAAAAAAAAAAAAAAGGTACTCCCTCTCCACTCCCTTTTAGTAAGAAACTACTAAATCTTATGCAAAAAATTAAATTTTAGGGGTATGCACGTAAGGATAAAAGAGTAAAAATAAATTAAATTTTTTCTTAATAACATAAATGGACACTTATTTTGAACCAAAATAAAAAAGAAAATTGAACATTTATTGTGAAGCGGAGGAAGCATATACTAGTCAGAGTGATACAGACTCAACATCCTAAGCTCAGCTCTGAAACTGAGAAAGACAAGACCAAAAGTGGGAAGGAAGAAAAGATACCTTATTTCAGATTGTGTACAATGTTTTTTTTTTTTTTTTCTCTTGAATTTTGGACTACAATGTACAGTCACTGTAGGAAGATTGCAAGAGAAACAAACAACCAGAAAGCAATAAAGATAGAGAGAGATGAAGAAGAGAAATGGGTATTTGAAGGAACTAAAAAAGAAAGCTTACATACAAAGGTTCTCTGCATTTATACCCACGCCTGCATCAAAAATAGAGCTATTGATTATTAACCACCCCTACTGTTACTATAAAATAGTTGAACAAACACAAAATCTATTTTCTATAGAATTATCTAAATAATTTTTTTTCATGTGCACTATTTTTTTCATGCTCAAGGATTTGTTTGTAGGATATTCTTGGAATTAGCTTTAATTCATTCACCTCCATCTGAGAAATAAATATAAAAAAAAAGTTATTACCACTCACTAGTGTGATACAGTAATAAGTTACGATCGAAAAGCTCAGCTGTCATGCGGGAACTAGTAACATAACAATTGAACGATGATAAATCAGACAACAAATGAGAAATTCACCAAAAGAAATATAAATATTTAACGTAATTCAGTCAATTGACTTATGTCCACAACGGAGATGAGCAATCCACTATAATAAAAGAGAGTACAAAATAACGAGAGAACAACCTCAAGACATTAACACTTGTCCCGTAAAATTCTCCCTAAACAGGACTCTCAAACCCCATATGACTACATTGTGGATGCTACTGAATGAGGAAGGATCTTCAATTTATAGAAGTCCAAACCTTTTCCTACAAGAAAAGGGACTAGCGAAATATGGAAGAATTATAATTTTCTTCTACAAAAAGGAAAACCCAATTATGGTAAATATGTTGTCCTTTCTTTCAAGAGATAGAAAAATCAAATATGATAAGAAATCAGGATAACTCATGACCACCGATTAGAGGTTTTCAATTCAAATCATGAGTATGAAATTGGCTTTGAGGTTACTTTATTCATCAAAGTGAAACTTTTTGATGTAAATTAAAATTAGTCGACTTCAAAGTTAATACCGAACATCGGGTGTAAAACAAAAAAGAAGTTGTTCCATACCACAATTAAGTGTGAATATGTGATAAAAGAATAATAATAAGTTGAAAAGATGGGAGAAAATTTGTACTTTAAACAAAGTGTGGTAATAGCTGGAAATTCAAAATAATGGTCCAAAACTTTCGTTATACAAACCTACTTGTATCAAATATTCAAAATTACACCATTTATCATAAAAATCTATTCTGACCCTCCTATAATAATAATAATAATAATATATAAGGAGTCTTTAAGTCAAAGTAATGCAAAATCGAATCAAAAGTTTGATAATGTCAATAACTTTTAAAAAGCTTAATATCGTACGGACTAAATTATTGTATTTCCACTAGTAATATCATTCTTGAAAATATTGCAACAGCAACTTCCCCTTGTCAAGGCCCTCTAGATATTTTATTTTCAAAGACTATTTTTCAGATTATTTTCTGCTATCTAATTAGGGAAGGTAACTATTTTATTTTATATTAATAGGAGTATAAATACAGATGATTGATATTGGGCGGTGCATGATGTAGAGATAATATTATTTGTGTAGACAAAAGTTGACTCATGTTAAAAAAAGCTTTACTAGTGTAGTCCATTATTAAACTCAAAAAAAAAAAAAAAACTAGTCACAATTAAATAATACTTTATCTATTGAGTTTTTTTTATTGAGATCTTTTCATATGCCGTTTAAATATTTTGAATTGTTAATTATTATGTAATTTTTAATTATATAAATTTTATTTTAAATATTTTAAAAAGTTATATCTGAATTTTTCGATCAAAACTAAAAAGTTACTATTCGATTCTCAAAATTTAAATTGCATCACATAAATTGGGATGGAAGAAGTACTTTCTCCGGTCCAAAATAAGTGAACTTTTTGGTTATTTTCATATATATTAAGAAATTTATCTTTTAACACTAATTAATAATGAAATTGACCATATTAACTTTTATTATCTCTTCATATAAACACTCATAATATATACTCCAACACTATTTACTCTCAGGACAATATAAAAAAAAAATAATTAATTTATTTTTAAAATCTTGAAAAATCATTTATTTTGAACCACAAAAAGTACGCAAAAAAAATTACTTATTGTGTATCCGAGGCAGTAATTGATTCTTATTATATTTTCTTCCTAAAGCTTTTTACAATATGCTACACCGTTGATGGACTGTCCCTCTTGCTTTAATTTCTCTTAAGTATGTAAAATTATTAGCTGGCATTGGGACTTGAAATCACAGACCTAACCCTTTAGAATAAGGGAGATCTCTTTTCACACTCTGCTTAAAAATTCTTACTACTAATAAATCATCTATATTTAAGCTTCAAGATTATAATAAAACTAATAAAAAAAAAGGAAGCGTCAGAGGAGAAAATGATTTGCATTGATTGGGTTGATTTTACTAGGTGTTTAGGATCGAGTATTAAAATGGAGAGTTGGGGATTATACAAAAATACAAACAAATCATTTCTCGTATTTACGTACTGAACTGTTAAATAAATGTAAATAACATGGAGTAACATTATATACTCATATACAAGTACATATACAACAAACCACGAGCAAAATCCGTGAGAGAATAATCCAAGGAAGAAAACAGCGAAGAAATAATTATTGCAACTTATAATATGGTATATATAATAGTAAATAATGAGTGATTACATCCTTAATCATCTTTTCTCCAATAACAAAACCTCGGAACAAAAAAACGCTGCAAATGGAGTGTCCACACATAGTTGCAGAGGCGGATCCGAGATTTAAATCTTATGAATTCCAGTTTTAAGGTTTTTAGCGTTTGAACCCATTATAATTTTAAAGTTATGGGTTCATATCTATTATTTATACAATTTTAATCAATTTTTACATATACATTTTTATTCCGCGTCGGAAGTTACAGGTTCAGTTCGGCAACACACTACATACGCCCCTGCATAGTTGTACGAATTTTCTTTAACTTAAGTATAAATGTATAACGACGAAAATGATTGCTATATTTTAATCGATATTGTTTACTTTATATTCTATGTTATCAAATTACGATTACTACATGTAGTTACGTGTCATTATATGTAATCTTAATTAATTTGATAGGTAAAAAGATCTCAAAAGCAAGATATATGAAGGATTTTTTTTTTTTTTTTAAATTTTAATTTACATGAATGAAAAGTAATGAGGGCTGCGCCCCAGTTATACACTCCCTTCGTTCTACGAACCCTTGTTGGCGTGGCGCTGCTGGATACTAACTGCACTACCATGAATATCCTTCGTCNGTTGAGATGGAGTCCTTACGGAGGTACTTCTATTATCAGATGAGGCAGAATCAGAAGCTGGAGATCAACCCCAAGGACTGACTGCGGGAGCAAGGATTGGATTTCCGAGTCCTCTTTTATATTCTGTCGAGAGTTCGGATTGCTCCACCTAAGTAGAACGAGGCATCCAAATCTGCATTCCCATCCCCTTCTGAACCCGATGAGACATCCGTCTCAGTCGAACCAAACTCTCGAACCCGTCCAGAAGTTGAGGATGCAACTTACGATTTAATCGGTTAAAAAAAAAGGTTTAGCCATAAAGATTCCGGTTAAAGAGAGTTCTNGGGAACAAGGTCTTACGGCACGCGTCCAAAAAATACAAATCCCACCCTTGAAATTCGGGAAATGGTTGGACTATAGCTATTATTTGTTCACATATATTATCAAAAAGATCGTCGAATGGATCCGTAGTCTGCTCAAAACTCGGTAGCACGGGGAATGATCACACTCTTCCTAACAACCACCCTTAACCCATCCTTGAAACTGTGGAATTTGAAACTTTACAAGAATAACCATTTTTTAATTACAGAACTAAAAAAGTAAGTACTATTGAACCCAACCTACTCAAGTTTTGAAGTGGACTTGGTCTTGACTCGTGAGATGTAAATCTATTCGAAGCTGCACTCTCTATGGTTTGAATTAATCGGAACACACTTTGACTCATTGAATTTTGAATTATTAATTTATATGTCAATCTTGCTATTAGGGTTTAGAAAAAGGTTCATAAGAAATTCGAGCTTGTTCTACAAAATGAATCTTTCACACTAATATTTTAGTTATGGCTCATCAAGATTATACAATGTTTACTTTTTATTCGGATCAAATATTAGAGACTCGGATCCTAAAATAGCTACTGGTTAAACTCTTTCTATGAATTGAGTTTCGTATTCTCCTATTTAATTGATCGAAGACATTTATTATGTAATGAACTAAATTTTGTCTTGACAATAAAATGTCGAATCTAGCTGGCTTTTGCGTTTACAAAAAACAATTTATTAACTTCAGTCTTATTTAGGTTAGGCAAACTTTTTCATCATCAAAAGTTGTTTAATGGCTTTTGCGGTAATAAAGGAAAAATTGAGGTGACCATTTATGAAATTAAACCCTAATAAAACATAGTAACTGACATTTGATCATTCATCTTTTTTTTTTCTTTTTCTTTTTCCAATGGAATAAAGAGAGTATAATTATCATAATTGAAATCATCACACATAACAGATGTCAATATAAACTAAAGCATTTCAATTTTCACAAGAAAAGAAAAACAAGGAAAAAGAAGTTAGGTGGTACGAGGAAATAAATAACATCATCCATTTACTTGAAATACATCCAAAATAATTGGTGGTGTATACATTCAAATATGTAAAAGGGGACCAAAATAGTCTGTCGTCGATGGAGATTGATAGCGCCAGCAATTCCAACTTCGGCTCCACACTTGAATATTTGAATATTTCTTGGAGCAAAATATCAATAAACAGACATAAGGTTACAGCTAAGATTAGACCAAACATATACTTTCAAAACATAAATTATGCATGATGTTGAACACTCTAAATAGGTTTTTTCTTCTTTTTTTGGGAGGGGGGGGGNATCCAACGATTGACGCTTTATAATTAGTTAGTTGGCATATAGGAAAAAATAGAGACTACATTTTTGGGTTGACTTTAATTTTAACGAAACTTTAAATTATGGAATTGAGTCTAATGGTGATGTTTGATATCGTTGAGTATTCTCTTGAATAGATTGGAGTAATTTGGTGGATTCCGGACGTGGAAAGGCCGTTCTAAGACATTAAGCTGACCATGAACCAAGGTAAGTAAAGCTTTGATCTCAATAGATGATTCTTTTCAAACTTGAATTGTTGTACATATATGGGGGTATTATATACATGAGTTGATGGTCATATATGCAGGTAATTGGGTATATGGTTCATATGGTATCTTTCTTGTTGTGCATGACTTGTATATCAGTTGAATGACTATCTATGCGTATATACTTGTACAATGTTATATATGCATATGTACATACTAGAATAACATTATATATAGGTTTCAATATGTATGTTGATGTACAGGTTCATACACCTGTGTCATGCTAATTGAATAAATGTAATTGCATATATGCTTCACATGGAATATGTGGGAATGTGTTACTAGCATGTGGACTCATATTGAAAGTACAAGAGGAGGGTGAATTGTGTTCTATTAAAAATAGTCGATTAATGGTAATTTTAGTTGACTGAACACAATGCAGAATGAAAGATAGTTGTGATTGAAAAGTAAATAACACACAACAATTTTATACTGGTTCGATACCGTTGTGGTTCTTATATCCAGTTTCCCTTGGGTCACAAAGGTTCCCTTAAGATCTTGAAAGTGTTACAATACATATGGTTTTAACTCGTTCACCACCAACGAGAAATAACAACAATGAATTCTGAATATTTGACACAACTCTCTTTTGTGTTCTAGTTCTTCCTATCTTTTGAGACACTGATAACTAAGGATTACAGTGTTTAGGCTAAGAAGTAGAGAGACTTAGAATACAATATGTGTAGTTGCGCAAGCCTTCTATTTGAATTTAGCAACCTTCTTATAAGAGAGAAAAGAACCATTGAGTCTTTGACGAAATTAGAGGCACGAGATCTTTTCAAAGAGATTTGACCCAGGGGTTGCCTCTTCGAATCCTGCTCTTTGAAGAGCCCAGATTCGATCGTGACTTTCCTCGTCACAAGCTTGCATTGAGGAGCCATTCAAGCCTAGATTGAGCTTATTTATGGATAGAGAATATTTGCTGGCGAACTTCTTGATTGGATATCTTTGATTGGCAATCTGAACTCCTTTGATTGATGTCGAATAAATGGACTCCTTTGATTGTCCATTAATGTAGCAATCACATCTTGAACAACATCTTCATTCTTTCTTTTTTGCTAGTTCGAATCCCGCAGTCCTGCAATTTTAACACAAGACAGTATTGTCATCATTGAAACTTAAAATTAAACTTAACAATCTCCCCCTTTTTGATGATGACAATCAAGAGAGAGTAAACCCAAAAGAACCACAAATTATGATACTTCCCTCTTTATATGTTGCTCCCCCCTGAGTTTATGTTGTTTCCATCTTGTTGCTCCCCCTGAGTTTATGCTGTTTCCATCTCCTCCTGAATAATTGCTGTCCTCCTACTGGTGTTTACTTCTCACAGTTTTCTCCCTCTTTGACATCAATCAAAAAGGAAAGACAAGCACACAGAACAGAGAACATAGGAAATAATGTACATACTAATAAGGAGGTTAGAGCAATAAAAGTAGTGCCTTCAGCAGAGGCTTAGCTAGTACAGACCCAAGCAAAAAAAATGTTTAAAAAGAACCACCAATAAGCAAGCATAAGCAAGAAAATTATTTGTAATATCATCAAATCCAGTCGCATTAACTTCTTCCCAGGAAGTACTCGAGGGTGTTGACCATTTTGGTGCAGAAGGAGTCATAGGAATTTTCAACATCTTTGACAAGTTTGTCCATCTTTTCACTCATAGAATTGAAAGCCCTGGTTCATTGCCTCCGTGTGGTTCCCATGTCCATCCTGAGCTTATCCATATCTGTCCATGTCTCCTTGGTAACTTCCCTGATTTTGTCTACCTCTTCTTTCATCTCAACCAGTAGCAGTTTTACCCCATCAAGATAATGCTGAATTTGTTGAAGATTTTGAGAGGCAATCGACTGAGAAGCTGGTTGTTCAGTTTGAACTTCAACTGGCACTGAAATATTTTCAACTTTGGAGCACTTAACCCATCCAACATCACTCAGAGTGTACCCCATCATTGAGAAAGCGGTCTTATCATAAGTACTGGTAATGTACTTGGGTGTAAAGGGTGCCAAATCTACCTTTATGACCTCGAGAACATGTGCGATGAGAAGACCATAGGACAAACATGCATCAGAAGAGGATATATCCCTGATACTTTCAAGCATGTATTGACGAATCCACACAAACCAATCAAGACATTTATTATTAACCAGGCAGTAAAGAAAAAAACCTCTCTAGTGGACAGAGATCTAAGGGACCCAGTTCTGGGGAAGAGAGTAGTGGTAATCATGTGGACAAAGACATGATTTTCAAACTTAAGATTCTTGGGACCAATGTCGGGAGGATTATCAGACATAAAGGTTTTTGCTTCATCAAAGGAAACTTCAAAGTCTTTGGGCCAAGAATTCTGGACAAACACATCATACCCACTAAACTTGGCAGAGAAAATCTTTTCAAATTGATAAGAGTCCGAAAAAATTCTAGTGCCTAAAACCATTGATTCCAAATCATCTTTATCATTCACAAAAAGATTTGCATAAAATATTCTAACAGATTCTTCATATACAGAGTTTCCAATGGTGTCAAATAGAGAGGAAAGGTGCTGAAAATTGTAAATATCAGTCACATCACAATGAAGACTTTTCATAAGAGAGAGACTTACAGAGCGTCCATAAGCCATAGATTTTGACTTGTAGGACTCAAACCTTGCTTTTTCACTGGGACCATAGAAGATTAACTTGTCCTCAGGACCAAATTCCATGTGTTTCACTTTACCCTTCTTGCATACAACCTTTTTGAGGGTTTGATCCATGGGTCTCTTGCCGGCCTTTTATGGCTAATGGGAGGGTTTTCAGACGATTCACTGCATTCATTGTCTGTTCTGAGAAAATTTGAGTCAATGGACGACTCCACATCCACAGGTTCTTCAGTGTTAAGAGGTTTTTGAAACCTTCGACTGCGTCTGGTTGCAGAGGAGGGATTTCTTTTGGCCATGGTGTGAAGGAGTGTTTGGAAGAGAATGAGGAGAGTGCTGGAAAAGGAAGGGTTTTATAAGTGCTTTTGAGGAAAGCGAAGAGATGCCTTAGTTAAAGGAAATGGCAAGTTCAGACGGAAAAGATGGTTCTGAAGTGACTGATCGACGGTACTTGAGAGGATGCAATAATTACACTTACACAGAAAATTAATTAAACCACACATAAGTAACAAAATAAAATATTCTAGAACATGGTAAAATATTTTAAGAACTCGAAGAAATATTTGATTTACAAATTTGGCACAATGCCAATCTTTTTACGGAGAAGGCAAAATATTTCTTCCAAAAGTGGTTTTGCAAAAATATCAGCAAGTTGAGAATCAGTACTAATAAATTCTAAAACAATATCACCTTTTGCTGCATAATCACGGATAAAATAATGTTTAATTTCTATATGCTTTGCCCTAGAATGATGCATAGAATTCTTTGATAAACAGATAGCACTGGTATTGTCACAGAATATAGGCGTAGATGTAAGAGATAAATCATAGTCAAGAAGTTGATGCATAATCCATAAAACTTGTGTACAACAGCTTCCAACGGTTAGTTATTCTGCAGTTGTTGATAGTGCAACACAATTTTGTTTCTTGCTGTGCCAAGATACTATGGCATTTCCTAACAATTGACATGTCCCACTGGTACTCTTTCTATCAATCTTGTCTCCTGCAAAGTCTTCATCTCAAAAACCTCTTAGAGAAAAACTGTTAGAATGATCATATGATAGTCCTAGCTCAGAGGTACCAATTAAATATCTAATAATCCGTTTAACAACAGAAAGATGAGATTCTTTTGGAGCCGACTGAAATCTAGCACATTTTCATACACTAAACATAATATCCGTTCGACTAGCAGTTAGATATAATAGAGATCCAATCATTCCTCTATACATGGTTTCATCAATCATTTTTCCATTGTTGTCTTCATCTAGCATTGTAGTTGGACTCATTGGAGTGCCAATTGCCTTAGCATTTTCCATGCCAAACTTTTTGATAAGCTCCTTAGTATACTTGGTTTGTCTAATGAAAATTCCTTTAGGAGACTGCTTGATTTGAAGTCTAAGAAAGAAAGTCAATTCTCCCATCATTCTCATCTCAAATTCTCCTTTTATGGAAAGAGTAAATTCTTCACAAAGAACAGAGTTAGGGCTACCAAAAATAATATCATATACATAAATTTGAGTAATAAGATTACCTAAACTGGAGTGCTTAATAAAAAGAGTTGTATCGATATTACCTCGTTTGAACCCTTGATTTAGAAGGAAAGAACTTAACCTTTCATACCATGCACGAGGGGCTTGTTTGAGACCATACAAAGCTTTAGTCAACTTGTATACATGATTACAAAAGGTTCCATTTGCAAATCCGGGTAGTTGCTTCACATATACTTCTTCAGATATGTAACCATTAAGGAACACACTTTTAACGTCCATTTGAAATAGCTTGAATCCTTTGTGAGCAGCAAAAACAAGTAGTATTAGAATGGATTCAAGTCTTGCCGTATGCGCAAAGGTTTCATCATAGTCGCTTCCTTCCTGTTGAGAATAACCTTGAGCCACCAATCTTGCTTTATTTCGAACCACTTGACTTGATTCATTCAATTTGTTTCTGAAAACCTACTTAGTTTCAACAATAGAAGAATTTTGGAGGTCTTGGAGATAATTCCCATACTTTATTTCTTTCAAACTGATCTAGTTCTTTTTTCATAGCATTTATCCAATGAGTATCTTTAAGAGCTTCATCCACTTTCTTGGGCTCAATTTGAGAAATGAGAGCTACATGAGATTTGTTCTTTTGAGACCTTCTTGTAGTTATTCCTTCCTGTGGATCTCCTGTAATGAATTTATGAGGATATCCTTGTTCACTTTTCCATCATTTGGAGTATTTACTGGAGGCTCTCTTTCTTCGGTAGTCGGCTGATCTGCTTGAGGTAGTTCGAGATCTTCTGTGGGTATTTCAACTGGTTGATTCTGTTGATCAGCTGACTCATTTTGATGATCCTTACCTACAATAACAAACTTAGGATCACAAGAAATTTCCTCATCTTCAGGAATTTGTTCGTTCCTTGAGCTAGGGTTAGTATCAACAAAAATAACATGCATAGATTCTTCAATACACAAAGTTCTCTTATTATAAACTCTGTATTCTCTACTTGAAGGAGAGTAACCAATAAATATACCTTCATCACTTTTAGGGTCAAACTTACCCAAATTGTCCTTCCCATTGTTGTGGATAAAGCATTTGCATCCAAAAGGGTGAAAGTAGTTGATATTTGGTTTCTTACCATTCCACAATCCATAAGGAGTATTTTTGAGAGTTGGTCGAATCAGACACTTGTTGATGATGTGGCATGCTGTACTCACAGCTTCTGCCCAGAAATGATGGGGTAGAGAGTTTTCCAAAATCATGGTTCTTGCCATATCCTGCAGGGTTCTATTTTTACGCTCTACTACTCCATTTTGCTATGGTGATCTTGGTGAAGAGAAGTTGTGAGAGATTCCTTGATCATTGCAGAAATTTTCAAAAGCTCTGCTTTCAAATTCTCCTCCATGATCACCTCTGATAGTGGATATGTAGTATCCCTTTTCTTGTTGAACCTTCTTATAGAAAACTTCAAAATTCTTTAGAGCATCATCTTTGTGACTAAGAAACATAACCCAGGTAAATCTAGAGAAATCATCTACAATAACAAATGCATATTTCCTACCTCCTATGCTAGCAGTTCTAATAGGACCAAATAAATCCATATGCAACAATTGAAGAGGTTTGGAGGTGGAAACAATGTTTTTAACTTTGAAAGAAGAGCGAGTTTGTTTTCCTAGTTGACATGCATCACAGATATGATCCTTTGAAAAATCCAATTTTGGAAGACCAATAACAAGATCATGTTTAGATAGTTTTTGAATAGTATGCATGATGACATGACCGAGTTTTCTATGCCAAACCTAGGGATCTTCAATCATGGAAGTAAGAAAAATTTGATCCCCAAGATCTTCTAAATTTTTGATAGTGTAGACATTTCTGTCTCTATTACCTGAAAGAATGATTTTACCTGATTCATCTTCTATAAACTAGCCATGTTTCTTAAAACGAACCTCATAATCGTTGTCACATAGTTGACTGATGCTGAGAATATTATAGCCAAGTTCATCAACTAGGTAGAATTCATCTACATCACATGTTGAGCTTAGAGAAACTTTTCCAACACCAATTACATTTCATTTTGATTTGTCTCCAAAAGTAATTGTTCCTCCATCTAGCTTGGTGACTGATTTGAACAATTGTTTGTCACCCATCATATGTCTGGAACACGCGCTTTCGAGATACCATTTCCTTTTCGATTCTTCTTGCGGTGTTCCTGCAAATCAAGATTACTTATTTTTAGGTACCCAAGCCTGCTTGGGTCATGCATGGTTAGAGTGCTGAGTGTCAGTTTGATTTGAAGATTTTGATCTCCAGACCCATCTCCAGTTATCTTTGAACCTGCAACGATTTGATGTATGACCTCTTTTACCACAGTAAAAACATGATGGACTGTTAGAGTTACCAGCGCTTCTTTTACCTCTAATTCTGTTCCTGCATTGGTTATTACTATGGCCATTTTTACCACAAAAGGAACATGCAAGAATTTTCTGTTTGTGATGAACAGTCTGATTTGACTTGACTGAGCTGTGACTCGTGGTCTTTTGCAAACCATTCAATTGAATTTGAAGTTCATTTACTTCATCATGTATTATATCACGCTCAATCTCACATACTTCTAGTTTCAAGGCCCAATCTTTCTAAGTTCATTCACGACTCTTTCTATATCTGCATGAGCAATATCAACAAATTTTTGGAGTTCATAACAATTAGGGCATACGGGAGTACTTACCTCACTAGTTCCTTCGTCTGCTATGAGACCAAGTTCTCTTGAGTCATCTTCCTCATCATTGTTGTCTGCCATTAGTCCGAGTTCTCTTGAATCTTCATTTTCATTTATATCCATGAAACATATGTTAGCAATTTCCTCATGATCAGACTCTTCCTCATCACTCCATACTCCGAAAGCTTTCTTCTTTTGCATGTTTCTACTGAGCTTCTTCCTTAGTTCAGGACAGTCAGCTTGAATATGACCAAACTTTCCACATTCGTAGCACCTTCCATCATTTTTATCAGCTTCATTGCTTATCCTTCCTTTCCTGAAGTTAGGCTTTCCTCTTCTACTATTCCTGTTTTTTCTCATCATGCTTGTTACGACTTGAGAAAGCATTGCAATATTTTTGTCTTGTTCTCCTCCTTCTTCTTCCTCTTCATTTTCTGGTTCAACCACAATTGCCTTAAAAGCAACAGTTTTCTTTTTCCCTTGAATTTGTCTATCCAGGTGAGTTTTCTCAAAGGCAATTAGATCACCTCTGAGTTCATCATAGGAAATTTTGTCCAGATCTTGACATTCCAAGGCAATAACTTTTGGCTGCCAAATAGTAGGTAAACTTATGAGAATATTTCTAACCTGTTCACCACTCTTGATAGGTCTACCAAAGGACTTGAGATCTTCAAGAATTTTTGCTGAACCTGGAGAACATCTCTTCCACTGATTCTCTATCCTTCATTTGAAATAACTCGTAGTCCTGAACCAAGAGATTTATCCTCGTTTCTTTCACTTTGTTGGTTCTTTCGTAAGTGACCTACAGTTTGTCCCACATCTCTTTTGCAGTTTCACAAATTGATATCTTTTCATATTCTTCTCCATTGATAACATTGTACAGTAGATTTTTTACTTTTGCATTAACAATTATAACAACAAGTTGCTCATCAGTGTAATCATCCAAGTCAAGAGGATCGGTTGATACAATGACTTGACCCTTTACATCCTTCTTAGGAGGGATTGGAAGATTTCCCTTTTTGATCACACGACATGCTTTGATGTAATATGACATAGTGTAAGTTTCCACGCGCACTTTCCAGTGAGATAAGTGCTAACCGTTGAAGTAGGGAGGTCGAACCTGAGAGGTTCCTTCTTGAAATAGAGCACCAACAACAGTGTTAGATCCCATGATCTTTTCCTCACTAGCTGTTAAGAGAAGATTGTGAGCCTTGCTATGATACCAATTGAAAGTACAAGAGGGGGAGGGGAGGGGGAGGGGAAGGGGGAGGGGTGAATTGTGGTCTATTAAAAATTAGTCGATTAACAGTAATTTTAGTTGACTAAACACAGTGCAGAATGAAAGATAACTGTGATTGAAGAGTAAATAACACACAGTAATTTTATACTGGTTCGATACAGTTGTGGTTCTTACATCCAGTTTCCCTTGGGTCACAAAGGTTCCCTTAAGATCTTGAAAGTTTTACAATACATATGGTTTTAACTCGTTCACCACCGACGAGAAATAACAACAATGAATTCTGAATATTTGACACAACTCTCTTTTGTATTCTAGTTCTTCCTATCTTTTGAGACACTGATAACTAAGGATTACAGTATTTAGGCTAAGAAGTAGAGAGACTTAGAATACAATATGTGTAGTTGCGCAAGCCTTCTATTTGAATTTAGCAACCTTCTTATAGGAGAGAAAAGAACCATTGAGTCTTTGACGAAATTAGAGGCACGAGATCTTTTCAAAGAGATTTGACCGAGGGGTGCCTCTTCGAATCATGCTCTTTGAAGAGCCCAGATTCGATCGTGACTTTTCTTGTCACAAGGTTTCATTGAGGAGCCATTCAAGTAGATTGAGCTTATTTATGGATAGAGAATATTTGCTGGCAAACTTTTTGATTGAATATCCTTGATTGGCAATCTGAACTTCTTTAAAAGTTTCTAATATAGTGCTCTCAATATTGTGCCTCTCTTGTAATCTTTTGTATAAACTAGTTTAGGTAAGAATATTCATGCACTTTCAGACAATATTAGAAGAGTAAGCAAAGATCTTGAGTCCTAATCTCGGCATCTGCCTATGAAATATTAATATAAGATCAACCTGCTTTGAGCGAGGCAATGCATAATAAAAATAAGTCTCTCTTTAACGTTTAAATTTAGGATAATTTCAAAGACCTACATCTCAATAACTACTACGATAATTTCAGAGACCTACATCTCAATAATTACTAGGATATCTTTACTCATTTCACTAATGTTAATGTTCATTTCTTTTGTTTTGGTAAAAGTGTGCAAAATTGATATTTTAACAAACACAAAATTAAAAGGCATTCACTCAATTCATTAATTGACATGACCTTGGTTTAATTATAAGATATTAACTTTCCTTTAATTTGTTTAAAGTAACCTATTGCTATTACAATTCGATGGTAGTGTGTACTTTCGAACTTATCGATGGCCACATGCATATCCTGGATGTCAGCCAATAAATGCAAAGTATTCCTATTACTTAATTTGTGACAGAAAATTCAATTTTAGCAATTAGCATATTATATATATTAGATTAAGTTTTAACTATATATATGTATAGAATGTGTTTGTGCGTGTGAGTGGCAGATCTAGCTTACAGTATACGGGTTTAGATGAACCTAGTAACTTTTAACCATACCATGTATATTTATCAAGAGATTTATTTATGTTTGACCAAAAAGTATGAAATTTTTTATTAAACCAATTGAAAAATAAGAAAGGTGATAGGTAAATCCTAGCCAAATATAATAAGTTTTAGATCTAAAATGTGCTTATACAATAATGTCGAATAATGCTTAAAAACCAATTATGAGAGCATTAAATGAAGCTATTGAAGACAAACGAAGGGACAATAATGATCAATAAATATGTAAAATGGCAGTAATTATAAATAGGAAGAACGATTCACCCAAATATTGAATGAGGTGGATGATTCTTCCCTCTGGCAACAACGTGAGACAAATGGATATGGAAACAAACAAAGCTTTCTCGGATCTGATGCGTGGAAATGTAGAATAAACAACAAATCGAATCACTGGTGGAAAGGTAAAGTTTTGTATTATATCCCTAGAGTCAACTTTTCACAAGAGTTCTTATCAGGTTGAATCTTACATGCCTTTCGCCTCCTTTCTTTTACTATTTATATGGGATATTCCCAAAAATCCTAAAAAGTACAACAAAAAGAATATTCAATAGAATATTCCTTTTGGTAGTTACAAGGCTATACTAGCCGTTATTCCCATTCTTCGCTACTCGACTTCGGCATTAGTGGCTTGCTTGGGGGTTCCTTGTTGTTAGGCCCTGGTCGACCTCAGCCCAATTGTCCATGTTGAGCCATAATTCCCGCACTTAATAACCTCTCCACGCCGAATCTCCTCAATCAGATTTTGACCCATACAGTTAGTCCCTCCGCTTGTTGAGGTCGTATTTTGGTCGACCTCAATAAGCGGACTTTATCAATAGCAATTCTGAAAAAATTCAGACGTGGTGGTCGAGCAGGGGTGATCGTTGCCGAGATGATAATGTGCCGCTCTGAGAGTTATGGTCAATGAAGCTGTTGCAATGTGATGTCACAGCCGCATGCGTCATCATTGTGCACCTTCCCGATACGTTGCATCGTTCCTCGATCCCCTATCATTTTGATTCTTGGGCCACTGGCGATTGTTCGCATCGATTCGAATGCCACGATTATCTATAAATAAGGGGGGAGGACTTTCAGAGGAACTTTTGCATTCTCTGAATTCTTCAATCTTGCACCTTGCTTTCTCCTTCTTCTTCATGTGTTCACGCTTCCTGCAGCTTCCACCACCACCACCCTTTCTTCTTTTCTGGCTCCACCATGTAAACATTAGCAAAAGATGACTAATGTAACTCTTAACCCCGAGGTGGTCTCAGACCCAACTCAGTTATCGGTGGCCATGCCTTCCAGTGGAGGAGATCCATTGTTATGGAGGATGAAATCTTCCCCAATATGGAGGAGGACGTTCCTCGTAACCCAAACTCCCAATCAGACTTCTCGAAGTAATCTGCTCAGGACCCTGAGCCAGTGAGGTCCGAGATGGAGGCGAATCATATTGCAGTTCTAAGGGGCAAATACAACATCCCTGCTCCAGTGACCTGGTCCCAGCGGGGGACGATGTAATACAGGTTCACCGGCCCAGGTACTATGCATTTTACACCTACCCGTTCCAAGTAGGTTACACTCTCCCTCTTCCTCAGTTGGCGGAGGAATTTTGCCGTTATTATGGCGTCTTCCCGACCCAACTTTCCCTCTACATCTACAAAGTCATCCTCATGCTAACAAAGTTTGCGGAGCTGGCCGGCTGTGGAGATTCTATCCACCATCTCATGCACCTCTTTGCGCCCAGCTTCCATAGGGGCACAATGATTCACCTTCGCCACCACGGGACCAAGGGGTTGGTGGCAAGAATGGATGACAAGGCGAATCGCTGATTTTTGTTCAACTATTTTTTCATCAAACCGACCACGTAGTGGCGAACTCTAGTGGGTTTCCCTAGTAGTGGAATTTTTCTTGTAAGTGTCCTCGCTATTGTAGTATGTTCTTTCCCTTTTCTTCATGTTTTGTGGGTTACTTGTTTCCTTTTACCTTCGTGTAGCTGAGAAACATCCCCCCTCTTTGGTCGGCAACATTAGTGACTGGGTGGCCCAAGTCCTGCCTCACACCGCGGGGATTCGTGACTGGGTGTCCTTCAACAAGAGGTTTGGGCCCAAGCCCTCGACCGGTAAGTAGTATTTCATCTTTTAAACATTTCAACCTCATTGTAGTCTCATTCTATTACTTATGATTTTCTTTTCGGTGTTAGGTCGGAGTACTTCTAAAAAGGCAAAGGCTCCTGTTCCTGCATTTCGGCAGGCGGTTGCCTCGGCTGGGATGCAGTTCGTGCTGGCCGAGTCTGTGCAGAATACTTCCTCTCATACTTCGACGTCAAGTGAGTCTGGTCATCATATTTCTGTTCCATCAGTGGAGACCTCGACCTTCCCGGTACTACACCTGGTAGATGAATCTTCGCCCGGCGAGGAGGAGGCAGCACCGCTAAAAAGGCGGAGAGTAGAGACCGACAGAGTGACTACGGACGCGGCCACACCTGAGGGGCCAGTTATTTTGGATGTTGATTTGGCGCATCCGTTAGTTGCGGGGACTACTCCCCCACTAGAGGTTGTTGAGGAAGGGAGGCCGTCAGAGGCAGCGGATGTTTCGCAGAAGAGGGGTGGTCAGGGGGCGCTGAGGTCGCATCCTCATCCGCTGAAGGGAGAGGAAAAATAGTTATCGCGGACGATGACGGGTATGGCTTTGACATCGACCCTGAGGAGGTATGGACCTTTGAGGAAGGGTTCACTCGGGTGGAGGTGAGAACCGAGGGGTCCACCCGAAACATTGTCATCCCCTTGGACTATAATCTGCTGGTTAATTCAGAGCGTGTGGTATGCGCTTTGGGCCCCCTCTGCACGGGCACCGAGAATAGGACTCTGCATACACTGAAAGATGCAGACCTGTCATTAGGCATCTCCGTGATGGCCCTGCGAGTAAGTTTTTTTTTTTTTTGCATTTCACTATTTGCGCCTTTTCTTTACATTATTCGTCTTTGCTGACCATTCTATGCTTTCTTATCAGACTCTTATTCTGGAGATCTAGAGAGCCCATCGGGAGGAGAAAAGGGTGGCTCTGTATAAAAATATGGAGTCTAAGTACAAGGAGTATCGTGCCAAGAACCGTGCATTGATCATTATACTTGGTGAGGACGGTCGGTTCCAGTCTTTTTGGGATGACCTAAACAGAAGTATGATGAGCTGAAGTAGAAGGGTGACGATCTCGTGAGAGCCATTGGTAGGTGCAGCGAGTTCGAAGGGACGATAAGAGCCAAAGATGATGAGCTCGAGGTGAGCAAGGGATTTATGGCTGAGTGCGTTGACCTCCAGGATCAGATGGCATCCTTACGGGCTGAGCTTGAGCAGAGTGAAGCTAGGGCCAATGGCTTAAGATACGAGCTGGCCACAAAAGCTGCGGAGTTGGAGAGAATCGAGAAAGCCAAAACGATTGCTGTGGCAGAGGCGGCCGACTTAGCGGGTTCCATCCGGGTCTTCAGGTCTGAGTGGGAACATGAGGTGGAGACGTTTGCGCTTAAGGAGTCGAGACTTGAAGAACGAATTGGTGGCATAGAGACGGAGGTCTTAGATTTGAATGAGCTGGTTTCCACCCTTAAGGCCGAAAAGGCACAACAAATGGCTCAACCGTCTTCCTCCCATGCTTTTACTTATCCTGGTGTTCCACGTAATTTTTATGAGAGTGGGTTCATGCTGAAGCTCATATCGACGTATTCATGGGTTTACGACCAGGAAGGCTTCCGAGGCGGAATTCAAAGATGCTCGTGTTAAGGCACGTGTAGCTCGAGACGCTTGTGGCTACGATCCCGGTACGCCCCGGGGAGGGTGATGACGAAGATGATTTGTACGGCCTCGAGCCAGGTTCTTGGTATGATGACAGATACTCTAATGGCGAGGGCGCCAGAGATGACAACGATGGGGGAGATGCGGCCGAATAGTATACTTGCTTTTGTATTATTGTTTTTTGGGCACTTGTTTGGCCCTTTTAAGATGTCTTTTTGGAATGATAATAATACTTTTGCTGCCTGTTCTTGAACGTTTTTATTCTTCCTTTGAATGTTTTCCTCAGTTGACTGCATCGATTGCGATTCACATAGACCGACTGTAAGTTGATCTCGTGCGAGGTTGAATTGTTACTTAATTAATTCGAGCCAAGTCATATGCAAGTGCTTTGATTAACTTGAGCGGGATTGAATATGAGCCGATTCGAGTGAGGTCGAATGTTGACTTAAAAATTAATTTGAACGAGGTCAAATATAAGTCGACTCGAGAAAAAGCGAGGTCGAGTGTAGACTTAAGAATTAATTCGAATGACATCGAATGTAAGTCCATTCGAGCAAGGTCGAATGTAGACTTAGAAATTAATTCGAACGAGGTCGAATGTAAGTCGATTCGAGCGAGGTCGAATGTATACTTAAAAATTAATTCAAACGAGGTCGAATGTAGTTTCTTGCATTGGCGTAATGTATAAACTTGGTGGAGACATGTGAATATCATATGTTTGCATATTTCCCTTTGTTTATACATTCATTGGAGAAGTTTACACGTTTTTGCTCTGTTCGTGCATACATTGGAGAAGTCTCAGTCTATCTAGTCCCTTCATTGGTCGGCCTGGAGAAATTTTTGAGAGGTCAAGCGATGAACTGATACTGTACTTAGAGATTCCCTCTTCATTGCCTCATTAAAAACCGCCTCGAGAAAATCCAATTAGGACAAAACTCGGGTGAGGGAAAAAGAGTACGACTTAGAGGACGTATCTTTAGAAGTTGAAGTACTTGAGGTGAGAGATGCTCCAATTGTTCAGTAGGAATTTTACCTCCATTGTTTCTAGTTGGAACGACCCTTTGCTTACTGCCGCCATAATTTTGTATGGGCCGTCCCAATTGGTTCCCAGTTTTCCTTCCCGTGGATATTTGCTCGCCTGTGTTTTGTCTTTGAGTACGTAGTCCCCGACTTTGAGTGGCCTGACTTTGGATTTTTTGTTGTAGTATCGCTCTGCTTGTTGTTTTTGGCTACCATTCTTATGTAAGCCATGTCTCTTCGTTCTTCGGCCTCGTCGAGATCTTGCCTTCTGCTTTCATCGTTGCTCGGACCGCTTCCATTTGAATATCTTAGACTTAGTTCTCCGACCTCGACCGATATCACTGCGTGATTCCCATAGACTAGTGAGTATGGCGTTTCCCCTGTGCTTGTCTTTAGTGTGGAGCGATATGCCTACAACACTTCTGGTAGCAACTCTGTCCACAATCCCCTTGCATTTTTTAGTTTCTTTTTCATGATATTCAATATCATTTTGTTGGGGGATTCAGCTTGGCCATTGACGGCGGGGTTGATATGACGTGGAGAGTATTCTTTTGATGTGCCATTTTTCGAAGAACTCGGCGACCTTATTCCCTATGAATTGAGGTTCGTTGTCACAACTGATTTCTTTGGGGATTCTGAAGCGGCATATGATGTTCCTCCATATAAAGGTGATCACTTCTTGTTTGCGTATTTGGGCGAATGCACCTGCTTCCACCCATTTAGAAAAATAGCCAGTTAAAACAAAAAAAATCGTACATTACCTCGTTCTGCGGGAAGTGGGCCGATGATATCCATTCCCCATTTGATAAAGGGCCAGGGCGATGTAACTGAGTGGTGGTGCTTGCTCACTTGGTGCATCATGGGGGTGTACTTTTGGCATGGCTCACATTTTTTCACAAAGTCAACTGCTTCCTTTTTCATTGTGGGCCAGTAGTAGCCTGCTCCTATGAGACATCTGACTAGGGATCGATTGCCAGTGTGAGCCCCGCAATGACCCTCATGGACCTTTTCTAGGACTCGCCTTGTCTGGTTTGGTCCTATACACTTTTCTAGAGGGCCGCCATACGTCCTATTATATAGATTGTTATTGATGATGCTATACCTGGTTGCTTGCATTCGAAGCTTTTTGGCTTCTTTTTTGTCGTTTGGGAGCATGTCTTCCTGCAAGTAGGCGATGATACGATTGCGCCAGTCCCAAGTTAGGTTAATGGTGCGTACCTTAATTTGGTCGACGGTCGAGTGGAGGAGCGTGACCACATTCTCTTTCCCGTTTATGCTTTTGGTGGCTGCCGCTAATTTGGCGAGGCCGTGCCTCGACGTACTGCGCTCGAGGTATCTGGTCGAGCTGGCATTCGTCAAACTTGGGCAGTAGCTTGCAAATCTCGGCCTGATATTTTTGTAGCCTTTGTTACTTGATTTGGAAAGTATCTGTGACTTGATTGACGATGAGTTGTGAGTTGCATCGGAGAACTACCCGTTGTGATCCGTATTTGAGGGTCAATTTTAATCCTGCAATCACGGCCTCATATTTGGCCTCATTATTAGTCATATCGGGACACCGTATGGACTTCGGGACCTCGAGTACGAGTCCCAGTCTAGATCCTAACGTGTTCGAGGCACCATCGGTGTACAGAATCCATAGGTCGCGTATCATTGGAGAAGTACTAGTGGCTTCCCTTTTGTCCTCAAGCATTATCTTGGCGCTGAAGTCGGCGATGAAGTCGGCAAGTACTTGTGACTTTATCGCTGTTGGCGGCTGATAGGTTATATTGTGCTCGCTTAATTCAATGGACTATTTGGCCAACCTACCCCACAACTCGGGTTTGTGTAGGATACTCCTCAGGGTAAAAGTTGTGACCACTGAGATGGGGTGGCATTAGAAATAGGGTCTAAGATTTCGCGAAGCTACGACCAAAGCCAGGGCCAGCTTTTCGAGGTGGGGTAACCTCATTTCAGTGTCGACTAAGGTTTTACTAATGTAGGAGATTGCATACCTTTATTTTCTTGGACTAGGACTGCGCTTACCGCAACGTCGGACACAACCAGGTAGATTAGGATGCACTCTCCGGGTTCTGCCTTAGCAGACAACAGGGGCGAAGACACGTACGCCTTTAGTTCTCTTAGGGCGTTGATGCACTCAGAATTCCATTGGAGTCTATTTTCCTTCTTGAGTACGCTGAAGAATTTTTGGCATCTATTGGAGGATAGTGAGATGAACCTCGATAGGGCGGCTATACGGCCTGTCAGTTTCTGCACCTGCTTCTTGCTGGTCAAGTTTTCTGGTATTCCTTATATAACCTTTATTTGGTC
Source organism: Nicotiana paniculata (assembly GCA_005239505.1). Taxonomy (NCBI): domain Eukaryota; kingdom Viridiplantae; phylum Streptophyta; class Magnoliopsida; order Solanales; family Solanaceae; genus Nicotiana; species Nicotiana paniculata. The sequence goes on from ML319781.1 coordinate 80,394, forward strand.
GGGGTTAACCTCGATGCCTCTCTACGACACCAAAAAGCTGAGGAATTTTCCTGAGGTTACACCGAAGGCGCATTTCTCGGGGTTCAGTTTCATGCCGTACCGCCTAAGTATGTCGAAGGCTTCCCTCAAATGGTCGATGTGGTCTTCCTTTCTCTTCGACTTGACCAACATATCGTCTATATACACTTCCATGGTTTTGCCGAGCTGTTCTTTGAACATTTTGGTTACTAGCCTCTGATAGGTCGCCCTTGCATTTTTCAATCCGAATGGCATAACTCTATAGCAGTACGTCCATTGGTGGGTGATGAAAGTAGTTTTTTCCTGGTCCTCCTCCTCCATGACGATTTGGTTGTAAACCGAGTAGGCATCCAAGAAACTTAACAGCTCGTGCCCTGCTGTTGCGTTGATGAGTTGATCAATGTGAGGCGGTGGGAATGAATCCTTCGGGCATGCTTTGTTTAGATTTGTGAAGTCTACGCACATGCGCCATTTACCATTTTTCTTTTTCACCATGACCATGTTGGCGACCTATTGAGGGTATTTTGACTCCCTGATCAAGCCATTTGCGAGCAATTTTTCCACCTATTCGCGGACGACATCATTTATTGCGGCTTTGAATTTTCTTCTCACCTACCGCACTGGGGGGTAAAGTGGGGTCGACCGTTCATCTTGTGTGTTGCTATTTCTTTCGGGGTGCCTGGCATATCTGCATGGGAAAAGGCAAACACGTCCGTATTGTTAGTTAAAAATTGATAGAATATACCTGGTTCTTGAAGTTTGTGACCGATATAAGCTTTTTTGTTGTAGTCGCTTTTATCTAGTTGGACTGGGTCAAGGTCTTCCACAGTTGATCCCGTGGATTCCACGACTTCGGGATCTTTGATGACGTCTTTCAGTTCGTCACCGTCTGACCCCGACCTCATTAATTGCTATGCTTCTGTGCCTTTGCCTTTGAACTGTTAGGTGTACGTGCAGTCTTTGGCGATGCGATAACATTCTTGTGCTGTGTGCTGCTCACTATGAATGCTGTAGACTCCCCATGGGGTGGGAAACTTGACGACCCGGTATAGGCTGGAGGGGACGACCCTCATGGCGTGTATCCAAGGCCGTCCGATGATGGCGTTGTATGCCGTGTCCTGGTCCATGAAGTGGAACATTATTTCCAGGTTGATACCACCGGCTAGAATGGGTAGTGTGATTTCTCCGGAGGTCCGCTCGATTGCATTGTTAAAACCTGTTAGATTGATGCAACATGGCACTATCTTATATTTGAGCCCCATTCGTGTGATAACTCGAGGGTGGATTATGCACGCGCCGCTTCCGTCATCTATCATAATTCATTTTACATCAGTATCTGAAATGCGTAAAGTAATAACAAGAGCATCATAATGAGGAAAATTCAAACCGCGGGTATCCGACTTGTTGAAGATAATAATTTCTTCGAGGTCGTCATATCGTTCATGAGTGATTGACCGCTTCAACTTGTGGCTGGTTGTGAATTTCATGTTGTTGATTTTTGTGTCGTCGCTTCCGTTGATGATCATTTGGATGGTGCGGGCTGCTTCGGGGGGCCTTGATGCTGGTCTCGCCCTTGAGTGAAGTTCGCTCTTCCTCGGTCGCTCATCAGCTCTCTCAAGTGCCCTTGATGAAGCATGTTCACTACTTCTTGCCTCAAGGTGATGCAGTCCTCTGTCTTATGACCCCGTTCCTGATGGAATTCACAGAGGACGCTTGACTTTCTGGTGTTGGGGTCGGATTTCATCTGTTGTGGCCATTTCACCTTTGGGCCGAGCTTCTCTAGGGAGTAGACTATCTCTAAAGGGCAAACACAAAAATTATGAGCATATAGTAGTGAAGGCATACCTCTTCGTTGCGGGGAGTCCCTGTTTGCGACCTGGACGGACCGTCGTCTTGGCGGGGGCATGACGACAGTTCTGACGTATGGCTGGTGTCTTTCGCGGTTGAGGTGTGGACCTACATAGTCCCTTCTGTTATCGTTTTTGCGGTCTTTCCTCGACTCTATTTGGACCGACGTCAACCGCTGGGTTGGTCCGTTGAGGTCATCCTCGTCCACTCTCACCTCGGCGCAATAGGCGTTGTGTATTTCTTCCCAAGTGGTGGTGGGGGGGGGGGGTACTTCATGAGCCTGCTCAACAGTTTTCTAGTCGCTCTCGAGCCGCTCCCGTTCAGCCCATTTTGTAAAGCTGCTACTGTCGTTCCCTCCAATACATTTGGAAGAGTCATTCTCACTCGGTTGAACTCAGCGAGGAAGTCCCCGAGCCCTTCCTCGGGTGACTGTTTAACGGCGAATATATCATTCACCCTGGCTTCTATTTCTTAGCCCCGGTATAGGCGGTGAAGAACTTGTCGGCCATCTCCTCAAACTTTTCTATGGACCTTGCTGGCAGTTGTGAGTACCATGTCAGTGCTCCCCCGGTTAGGATTTCACCAAACCTTTTCAGCAATATAGATGGTACTTGCTCTTTAGCGAGATCGTCGCCTTTCACTGCGATGACGTAGTGGATGATGCGGTCTTCAGGGTCTGTTGTGCCATCATATATTTTCAAGTATGGCGGCATCTTGACTGTTTTGGGTATAGCATTTGGTGCGTCCTCGTTGTAATACGGTTGTTCCACAAACTGACCGACATCCCATTTTGGTAGGAGCTTTGGGGCACCTGGTATCTTGTCCACCCTCTCTTGGTGCTCCCTCATTTGGTCGCTGAATGATTTGTTCTCGTTCTCCATTTCTTCCATTTTTCTTAGAATAGCGGCGAGGGCGTCGTTACCTACATCATTAACCTGTTGAGGGAGGAGGGATGTGCTGCTCATTGGTTGTTGTTATGATGCCGACTCGTGCATCCTCCCTGCTCGCTCTTTGAGCGGGTTTATCGAGTATACTGGTCAATGTACTCGTTAGCCATGTGTTGCGACCAAACACACACGCAAGTATACACGATCGTCAAGTAATAAAGTAGTGAGTAGAGTATCGTCCCACGAAGACTTATGATTAAATTTTGACAGATTCAACTCAATTAACTTATCGATTCAAGAGATTTATCACAAAAGATATAATTAACTAAGTTACTACCTAAAATACCAATTAATGAATTAACTAGGAAATCAACCAACACAAATAGTAATTTCGAATCAATAGGAGAGGATATTCCAGGGTCACGGGTTAGCTAACAATCGTGTTATATTCTTGGCTTAAAATGACTAAGTGATTTATCTAGATTGTTGATTGACAGGGTTGATGTTACTCATAATAATCTTTCGAGTTCTTATTCGCCTATTCAAGTTAACCTAATGCCTATATGTCTATGGAATCAATATTAACAAGCATGCATTCACAATTCCTGTATTTCAACCAAGCAAGGCAAATAGGTATATGTCTATCCTAATTGCGAATCCGTTCCCCGATGCCCGAGTTCAAGAACTTGCTCTATTTAATTCTATATGCAATCTAAAATTCCCACTTTCGAGTTCAACTCTAGATTCGTAGATAGTATTTCACTGTTAGCTACTCAGTAAAATAATTAAGAACAGAACTAAATAAACAACCCAATATGATAAATCAAATTCGTCAAATTAAACTTCAAATACAACATCCATGTTTCACCCATGACCCTAGAATAATATGGTTCTTAGCCACACATGTTCATACAATCATCAAAAATAATGTTTTCAAACATAAAATCAATGAGTACTAGAAAAGATATGGAATAATCTATCAAATCCGTGCTCCCAAGTGTGTTGCTCTTTCGTTTCCTCTCCAAAATCACATTCTCCCATCAAAATTGAGTTTAGACTTGCTTTTACACGTGTTGGGTAGGTCTAGGGTCGAATTAACTGAGTCCCTGTCGAAATAGGAGAAGTTCACGTCATCGGCGCCCTTAGTAGCGCCGGGCTCCCACTGGGGCGCTGCTTGGAAATAGTATTTTGCCTCTAGCGCCACAGGTGGCGCCAAGCCTTGCCTGTGGCGCCCAAAAGTGTAATTTTTGCGGTTTTGTGCGTTTTCGCTCTAATTTTGTGCGTTTCGTCCCCAATTGCTCCCAAGTAATTCCTACACATAAAAACACTACAAATCAACACAAATAGTCACAATTAAAATCTGAAGCTCATGAAACAAAAGTAAAATATGAGGCGATATACATGAAAATATATATACTTTAAGCTAAACATCAACACCCCACACTTAGACTCTTGCTCGTCCTCGAGCAATGGGAAAAAATACTACCCTCCAACACGTGATTAACACTTTTAAAGAGGACTTCACAATTAATTCAATCAACACCCTACCTTTTGAATATAATCGATATTGACAATTAAGCATGAACACACAATTTTCACATTCTTCTCGCTTTTAAATAGCCCAAGTTTACTCAATATTATTCAAGGAACTCAAACAACTCTAGCAACCCTCCAAACTACCTTACCTCAAAAGATGATTCGTTACCACTAAGCATCCTCAACTCACACGCTCACCCAACACAAGAAAGAATACAACATCACCAATCCGTCATGAGACTAAGTGCCCTCACCACAAGCAAACGAGTGAATATCAAAGTAGTCCACACATTCAAATATGTCATTGAACATAAATTAATGACATCACACAATTGAACAAAATTCACTCACTCTAAAGAATTCATGTGCATCATGTGGTCGTACCATAAGCTTGCCCGTAGTGTACATCTCTACTAATCTAAGCTAGCCAAATCTAAGATCAATTAGGACTTTAAGGTTTTAATGTAGGCTAAGGGACGGGTATGATATATTTAGGAATAGTGACTAACCCTCCTAAGCACTTTAATATACTACACTCGAAAATCAAGCTCACTTTCTTCTCAATCCATACGCTTGTCATACATCATATATAACATAACCCTCTTCTCCATTAAGCACCTTTATGGTTTCACTAGCATGAATGATAATGATTAGGAGATGTGTGTCGTTCTACATTATTTGAACTTTTATTTTCTTTTTCTTGCAACATTTTTTTTTCCATTTCTTTTCCTTACACACTCCATAATATGAAGTTCATAAGCTAGTGAACTTTCTTCACAATTTTAGTGCACTTTAAGGGCCCTTCCATAGTTCCACTCTAAAGCCAATTCCCAATTTTTCACCTTACTTATTTTAGTCACTAAGTGTCTTAGGAGGTAAAGGTTCAACAATCTCGAATAAAGAACAAACTAGGAGTACGGCTTGTAATGTGGTTGCCAAGGAAAAAGTCTATAGGCTCAAAGGGGCTAGCGACGGAAAATTTTTATTTGTCAACGACAAGCACCTTTATGATTAAGAAAAAAACGACTACGTCATCTCTTAGACTAGCATAACTTAATGATTTCGCATTGATTAATACACATGGAAAGTTCTAGACTACACATGATAGCACAGAATATCAACAATCCTTACACACACATGGCACTTGACTCACTCAAGACGGTTCTGTGCGACTCTCAAGTCAAGCAAGCATAGCAAGTTAAAAATTTTAAGCAACAATGCACTAGGTAGCATACAAGTCAATCAACTGAGAACGAGGTGTCAAAGAGTAGGCTACTCAATTTACTTGGGCTTTACAATTCAAATAATACATGCAGGAAGACAGAGCGTATGCCATAACTTAACTAGACAACGCCAACCATGTCAATAGGTATCTTAGAGCACCTCAATTTTCTTCCTTTACCTATTCCTAAAAAAATAAAAATAAAAACTAACTAGAATACCCGGTTCGAGCTACACCCTTGGAAACGAACCGGTGTCGAAAGAAAAACCAAGGAATACTATCTAACTATCCTACAAAATAATAAAAAAAATATCTTTTTTTATTTTTAAATCGAACTTCATCCCTCAAGAAAATTGTCCAACAGATCTATCGTCGGGAAAAGTTCGTGCTTTTTCTATATTTTTTTCTCTTTTTCATTTTTTTTAAACACTAACTAAAACTAAAAAATGAAAATAGAATTTAAAAATAAAAACTAACTAACTAAACAAAACTAGTTAACACTAAAAAAAATTTAAAAACCAATTATACAAATTATACAACAATATCACAAGTAGCAACTTCCCACCCCACACTTAAAGCATGCATAGTCCCCGATGCATATACAAATTAAAAAGCAAAGTAGGGTGGAAAGAAATGCTCCCTGTCAATCGGAGGTCGCCAAAGCAGCAGCTGCAGGCTCATCATCATCTGGGCCTAGATTCAGAGTCTTGATCGCATAGTAAATGGAGTGGAAGATTTTGTTTCTCCTTTGCCCCAAAACAGCTCCGATTGCTATGTCACTTGCATCGCACATCAACTTAAATGGTTGATCCCAATCCGGAGCAACGATAATTTGTGCAGTCACTAACTTTACCTTCATCTCCTCAAATTCTTTCAGACAGGCATCATCAAACTTGAAGGGGACATCTTTCTCTAGGAGCCTGCAAAAAGGAGAAGAAACTTTCGAAAAATCTTTAATGAAACGACGATAAAAACCTGCATGGCCCAAGAAACTACGAATGCCTTTGATGGATGTTGGTGGGGGAAATTTTTCAATCGCCTCCACCTTTGATTTATCCACCTGCAAACCATTTTTGGACACTTTGTGCCCCAAGACTATACCTTTACGTACCATGAAATGGCACTTTTCCCAGTTTAGTACCAGGTTTGTCTCTTCACATCTAGCAAGCACTTTATCAAGGTTCATTAAACAATCATCGAAAGAATAGCCAAACACAGAGAAGTCATCCATGAATACTTCAACAAATCTTTCAACCATGTCAGTAAAAATATCCATCATACACCTTTGAAAAGTCGCAGGTGCATTACAGAGACCAAAGGGCATTCGCTTAAACGCATACGTGCCATAGGGACACGTAAATGTGGTTTTGTCTTGGTCCTCAAGGGCTATAGCAATCTGATTATACCCCGAATAACCATCCAGGAAACAGTAGTATTCCTGGCCAGCTAATCTATCAAGCATTTGGTCAATAAAGGGAAGGGGAAAGTGGTCTTTCCGGGTGGCATTGTTCAATTTTCTATAATCTATGCAAATTCTCCACCCAGTAACAGTTTGTAGGAATTAAGTCATTATTTTCATTAACCACCACAATCATCCCCCTTTTCTTAGGTACACATTGAACGGGGCTTACCCATTTGCTTCGGAGATGGGAAATACAATACCTGCATCAAGACACTTAATCACTTCTTTTCTTACCACCTCTTTCATAATTGGATTTAGTCAGCGTTGTTGCTCTACACTTGGATTGTATCCTTCCTCCATGAGGATTTTATGCATGCAGAAAGCTGGACTAATGCCTTTAATGTCAAACGTTGTCCACCTAGTTGCTCGCTTGTGCTCACGTAGCACTCTCAACAACTTTTCTTCCTGCAATTTAGACAAGTCATAAGAAACAATAACATGTAAAGTGTCAGAACTACCTAAATAAGCATATTGAAGGTGCAGGGCTCCAATTTTGGAGCTTCTTCAATTGACGGCTTCGGAGAAGGCCCACTTGGCCTGTTAAGAGGCTCAAACGGGTGTGTTCCCTGTATGTAAGCACAAGATGCATCTAGGATATGCATCATATCCTCAACGTCATCATCAATCATCAAGCTATCGAACAACATGAGTGCTTTTTTTAGAGAGTCATCTAGATATACACTTGTGTCAAGCAGTTGCTCATCCACCTCTACAACAGATATCATAGAAAGCTCCTCATAGTGGGGGGAAGTTGGATTGCTTTATAGACATTAAAGACTTCTTCCTTGTTGTCCACCCTCATAATCATTTTCCCTCTCTCACTTTAATTATTGCATCACCAGTAGCTAAGAGGGGTCGTCCCAATATGATTGGAACCTTTTCATCAGTCTCAAAATCTAGAATAATGAAGTCAGCTGGGAAGATGAATTTCCCAATCTGCAACAGCACATCTTCAATCACTCCTTCAGGGTAGGCTATGGACCTATCAGCTAATTGCAGCATCACAGTGGTGGGTCTTGGAGCTCCCAGACCCAATTTCTTAAACAAGGACAAAGGCATTAGATTTATGCTCGCCCCAAAATCACAAAGAGCACGACCCACGTCAATATTACCATTTTGCACAGGGATGGTGAAGCTTCCAGGATCCTTAAGCTTTTGAGGAAGCTTGTTTTGGACCCTTGAAGTGCACTCCTCAGTAAGTGCAACTGTCTCAAACTCAGTCAATTTCCTCTTGTGAACCACTATATCTTTTATGTACTTAGCATACTTTGGAATTTCACGAAGTACATCCACCAATGGAATATTTAATTGAACCTGGCTTAACATAGAGAGAAATTTGTTGAACATGCGATCATCATTCTTTTTCTGCAATCTCTGGGGGAAAGGTAGTGGTGGCCTTTCATCCTCCGCTGGCTCTGAACCTGCATTATTTTTCTTGACTCATGTATTGCCTTAGGTATCAGCTCCCCCTCAAGTATAGGCTTGTCCCTTTTCTTCTTTGGCACTTCCTCTAGTTCCCTCCCGTTTCTGAGTATGACTGCATTAACTTGAGGGTTTTTCTCTGTATCACTGGGAAGAGCACCTGCAGGTCTAGAATTTTGATTTGCTGCTAACTGTTCTATTTGCCTCTCAAGATGTCTGAAATCAGTCCTGAGATGTTGATTGTCAAGAAACAACTTCTTGAGCAAGTCATTCATACTCTCTTCTGTTTATTGGAGTGGCTTCTGAGGCTGATTGAAGTTTCCTTGGGGCCTATATTGATTCTGATTCTATTGATTTCCGCCCCATGAGAAGTTAGGGTGATTCCTGCAATTTGGATGGTAAGTGTTCCCATATTGTGCATGTTGATTCATTGAGCCTCTGTTTTGTTGCCCCACATAATATATAGATTAAGGATTCGTTGGGCACATGTCACTTATATGACTATCACCACATAGTTCGCAGCAAATAGACATCTGTTGTACATGTTGCATCTGTTGTGTTTGTTGCATTGACATTCTGTTCATCTGATTTTCCAGATTTGCAATATCTGCTCTCATGGCTGAGAGGTCATCGAGCTTAGTCAACCCGACTGCTTTCTGATTAATTGTTCTTCTTGCGTCACCCTCTCCTTGCCAATTATGATCAATAGCAGTGAAGTTATTTAGCAAGAGTTGAATCTCACTGTATGGTCTGGCCAAACAACTACCCCCACAAGTTGAATCCAGATTCATTTTTGATGTCTCGTCTAGCCCATCAACCAAAGTGTGCCCCAATACCTCATCAGTCTGACAATGATGCGGGCAGTCTCTGAGTTGCTTCTTGTATCTTTCCCAATCTTGACGAAGTGTCTCTCCATCCCGTTGTTGGAACCCAAGAATTTGGCTTCTTAGTGATTTTGTCTTCTTAGTAGGGAAAAACTTGATTAAGAATTTCCTTGCCAAATCATCCCAAGTGCGGATTGAGTTCGTGGGCCCCTTTTGCAACCATTCCTTAGCTTCCCCCATCAAGGAAAAGTGAAATAGTGTCAGCCTGACATAGTCCTTGGAAATGTTAGGATAATTGTAGGTGTCCGTAATTTCCAAGAAATTCTGAATCTGCCTCTGCGGGTCTTCATGAGATAGACCCACATATTGACCTGTGGACTGAATCAGCTGTACCATGTACTGTTTGAGTTCAAAATGCCCTGTGATATCAGGCTTCATAATAGCCTGAGTCATATTAGCAAGATTGGGCCTTGCGGCTTCTATCACCGGACGCTCTTCATTACCTGCCATCTCTATTGGTTGTGGTTGAACTACAATGTCCAAATCTATTTCTATTCTCGTTATAGCTTCGACTTCCATCCTCACTCTATGAAGTGTTCGTTCAATTTCTGGATCAAAAGGGAGGAGGTTTTTTGCGCTTCTACTCCTCCGCATTCAAGAGAAGAGTCTGCATTAACACAAACAAGGCAAACTGAAAATTAAAACTCGAACAAATAGTTAATAAAATTTTAACTCAGTCAAATAGCTAATTTCTAAGTCCCCGGAAACGGAGCCAAAAACTTGTTGCGACCAAATACACACGCAAGTATACGCGGTCGTCAAGTAATAAAGTAGTGAGTAGAGTATCGTCCCACAAAGACTTATGATTAACTTTTGACATATTCAACTCAATTATCTTATCGATTCAAGAGATTTATCATAAGAGATATAATTAACTAAGTTACTACCTAAGATACCAATTAATGAATTAACTAGGAAATCAACCAACACAAATAGTAATTTCGACTAACAATCAATAGGAGAGGATATTCCAGGATCACGGGTTAGCTAACAATCGTGTTATATTCTTGGTTTAAAATGACTAAGTGATTTATCTAGATTGTTGATTGACAGAGTTGATATTACTCATAAGAATCTTTCGAGTTCTTATTCGCCTATTCAAGTTAACTTAATGCCTATATGTCTATGGAATCAAGATTAACAAGAATGCATTCACAATTCTTGTATTTCAACAAAGCAAGGCAAATAGGTATATGTCTATCCTAATTTCGAATCCGTTCCCCGATGTCCGGGTTGAAGAACCTGCTCTATTTAATTCTATATACAATCTAAAATTCTCACTTTTGGGTTCAACTCTAGATTCATAGATAGTATTTCACTGTTAGCTACTCAGTAAAATAATTAAGAACAAAATTAAATAAACAACCCAATATGATAAAATCAAATTCGTCAAATTAAAATTCAAATACAACATTCATATTTCACCCATGACCCTAGAATAATAGGGTTCTTAGCCACACATGTTCATACAATCATCAAAAATAATATTTTCAAACATAAAATCAATGAGTACTAGAAAAGATATGGAAGAATCTATCAAATCCGTGCTCCCAAGTGTGTTGCTCTTTCGTTTCCTCTCCAAAATCACATTCTCCCATCAAAATTGAGTTTAGACTTGCTTTTATGCGTGTTGGGTAGGTCTAGGGTCGAATTAATTGAGTCCCAGTCGAAATAGGAGAAGTTCACGTCATCGGCGCCCTGAGTAGTGCCAGGCTCCCACCGAGGTGCTGCTTGGAAATAGTATTTTGCCTCTAGCGCCACAGGTGGCGCCAAGCCCTACCTGTGGCGCCCAAAAATGTAATTTTTGCGATTTTGTGCGTTTTCGCTCTAATTTTGTGCGTTTCATCCTCAATTGCTCCCAAATCATTCCTACACATAAAAACACTACAAATCAACACAAATCATCACCGTTAACATCTGAAGCTCACGAAACAAAAGTAAAATATGAGGCAATATACGTGAAAATATATATACTTTAAGCTTAACATCACCATTCTTCTAGTAGTTTTTTCACTGCCGGTGGTGCTTCTTCTGTCGCGGCGTAGAGGCCCCTTTTTCGTGGGAGGCGGTAACGCTGCCACGAGGGAGGGGTGAACCACTTCGTCTAGGAGAGGCACTTGGTGTCACGTCCTTCTCGTCTTCTCCGTTGACCTCATTGATGGTGTTTAGGATATTAGCAGTAAGACCTACCACTGCCTTCAATCTTTCTTCTCCATTTCTTGCCATGTGAGGTGGCGCGAGGAGGAAAAATAAATTTCTATATTTGCTGTTGGTGTATTTTTTTAGATCTAGAAAAACTATGACTTTGACTAGAAAATCCCCACAGGCGGCACCAAATTGTTTGACAAAAAAGTATGAAACTTTTTGTTAAACTAATTGAAAAATAAGAAAGGTGATGGGTAAATCCTAGCCAAATATAATAAGTCTTAGATCTAAAATGTGCTTATACTATAATGTCGAATAATGCTTAGAACCAATTATGAGAGCATTAAATGAAGCTATTGAAGACAAACAAAGGGACAATAATGAGCAATAAATATGTAAAATGGCAGTAATTGTAAATAGTAAGAACGATTCACCCAAATATTGAACGAGGTTGATGATTCTTCCCTCTGACAACAATGGATATGAAAACAAACAAAGCTTTCTCGGATCTGATGCGTGAAAAGGTAGAATAAACAACAAATCAAATCACTGTGAAAATGTAAAGTTTTGTATTATATCCCTAGAGTCAACTTTTCACAAGAGTTCTTATCAAGTTGAATCTTACATGCCTTTTGCCCCATTTACTATTTAGTGGCTTGCTCGGCGGTTCTTTGTTGTTAGGCCCTGGTCGACCGCGGCCCAATTTTCCGCGTTGAGCCGTAATTCCTGCACTTGATAACTTCTCCACGCCGAATCTCCTTAGTCAAATTTTAACCCATAGAATTAAATATTTATAATAAATTGCAAACTCGGTTGTTAGTGTGTATTTATTTGAAATCGCTATATAAGAACTCATAAATTTTAAAATTTTAAATCGCCCTCTGTGTGTGAATGCTATATAATTGAACAAATTTAAATTGAAAATATGTACATTTATACTATATTCACACAGCTACAAAAAATAATAGATGTAGTGGTGGTACTCACGTATCTGCTGACGTAAAATCCGTAGATCTGTCTCTGCTTTTTTCTTAATTACTCTTATTTCTTTACTTTTTATATGTCATGAAACCAAACAAGCACAAAAAAGGAAAATGGTATAGTTCTATTTCCTTATATCTTGTAACTATTCTTTTTGTAACTCCTCTTATACATGTTTACTTGATAATAAAATGTAGATTAGTTACCCCCATTAATTTTGAGAACAAATTAAAAGAAAAAAGAGAAAATTTTAGATGCTTATACTAAGTAGTGAGTTCTTTCGTCAGTACATTCATTTGTAGATTGGACTGCATGCGCATGCAAAGGTAAGTGCTGCTGTCACCATTACAAGCCTGTATAGTACTACTCACATGGATTAAGATAATAACTATTCTCTCCGTTCCAGTTCACGGAACCTATTTTCTTTCTGGTGCGTTTAAAAAAAAAAATCTCTTTTTAAATTTAAAAATAATTTAACTTAATTTATAATTTTATCCTTAATGAGAAACTTTTATAACCAGAAAAATATTCTGGACTTCTTTTTGATTTGTTTAGGACCACATATTTTAAAAGTCTTAATTTTTTCTTAAACTTCGTACCCAGTCAAACAAATTCACATAAATTGAAACGAAGTTAGAATGACAGTTCCCGCCGAAATTCCATGAATAGATAGAGTCAACGGTACGACAGACAGCGCTGCCTACACGCAAATTAGCTTCCGAGGTTGAGCAGTCTCAATTTCACTACAGGATTTGCGAATGAATGCTGGGCTGGGCCACCTCGAATGGCGTGAGCCACATGCGGGGAGACCCGCACGTACGGTTTTTAGGGGGATCTGGTCGAAAAACGGCCGACACGCACCCGACTAGAGGGATTGAGAAATTAATTGAATATAAAACTTATCTTCAAACTTTACATTATCGTTAAGAGAGCGATCGCGGGGTCACTGAATGAAGTCCTCCGTTTCTTTCGGAGGTGCTGACCCGCAGCGAGACAGAGATGACTAAGTGACATATGGAATATGACGACGACAACATCGTAATTATTTGTTGCTAAATGGATATTTTAGAGAAACTAAGATCGGTTAACGAAAGCTTATGATTGTGAAATTGGATTAATGCAAGAAAACATTGATCTATCGTTTTCTTGAAACTAAACATAAGGTATCCAAGACAAAGGTTGGATAGATGTCTAATCACTTTTTGATGAGAATGATGATTAGTATCTTTCGTTCCGAATAAATAAAGCATATATTATTGATAATATATAGGCTCACTTAGTCTTTCTTTTCAATAGTCTTTTGCATTTCTCATGATGGTAGCCTTTCTTAATCATGCTTTTTCTTGCACGTTGTCTTGTTTATATGTTGGCTTAATTAATTATAGTTAAAAAGCTTGATATACAAGAATAAGATTTTTAAAATTTTCAGACTTTATAACTTTTCACTTGAGCTAGCATTTATTGACAAGAGCTTTTAATATTGTCACAAATAATGTCTAGTAAAGTTGTTTGGTTCAAAACTAGGTTGTTTTAGATTATAATAATTGAAATCAAGATTTTTCCTTTAATTAGTAGTATTAGTGGAAGTCTTATGACACACATAATATGAGTTTGAATCTCACCATCTCCTTATCCCTATTTCTCTTCCCTGATATTGTAATGGAAAAAAATATGAAAAAGAAACTGTAAACAGTACATTCAAGTTCTAATAAGAGACGTCAATTCTCTATTTTTAGAAACTATTAATGGTAGCACGTGACTTTGAAGTGTACGTGGCATAAAAATTTGATTGTATTTCTTTTCCAGAAACAGTATTATATTGGAAATAAGTCTTTACGTAAATTTTGAGAAAATGTTTTTTGAAGAGTATATATTTGTGAAATCAACCATCAGAAAATTTTGGTGTCCGTAAAACATTCCGGTTTGATTTTTTTAAATAATATCTATTTCCCCACCAAAATGCATTTTTTTTTTTTTTTTTTTTTTTTTTTTTTTTNTTGGGAAATATTATTTAATAAATTTTCTAAACCAAACGTCGTTGGCACAATTTCAAGGAAACGAAGAAGTAGGCATACTTTTTAACTTTAATATCAGATTCCTGCAACTTCTTTTATAAAGCATGTACATTTTTGGCTTTATAATTGTCTTCTCTTTTTAATTCTTTAAGTTACTCAATCTTTGGAAAATGTGAAGCTTTTTCTTTTGTCCTTGAAAATTATATTTCACGAGAACTTATATGCCAAGGCATAGCATATTTGGGCCCGTGAATGGAGAGTACTTCACGAGTGGATCTGTAAACCATCTGTGTTTTGGCAGGATATTACCAAAATTGCAATTTCCCAAAATATATGTGTACTTCCATATTTAGGCCCATTAATTGGATCAATCAATTTCAGAAAAACAGTATAGTACGAAATTTGCCTTGGGTAAAATTGGTTAGGCTAAGGTTTATAAGCTGTACAAGGCAATACCTAGTACATTCTAGGGATGAATCCTAGCTTTCTAAATTCAAGAAAATGTGACAAAGAATCTGGTATGTATCTCAAACGTAATGTCTTTCGTCTATTGTACATCAACGTGTTTTTCCAATTCCAACCTTTGTTAAAAGTTGAAGGAACAATCAATTCTGTGTTTGTCTGTTGGACAGTGCAAAGTGATGATATCACTACTATCAAACTATGTATAAAATAAAATAAATTTCATTTCCTAGAAGTCACAACTCACAATCATGATCAACACGGTTTTCAATTATGAAGGAAAATTATTCCTTATTCTATCTTTTTCTCACCCTTTTCTTCTTCATATACGATTTTGAGGGGACCAATGAAAACGCAGAAGGAGAAAATAATGGGAGAGACTATTTGGTAGCATTTAACGTACACTAAAATAATGCAGCCTAGAAATGTAATTATTTGGTTGTAACTCTAAAGCTCGTGAGTTTTCTAGAACTTTTTCTAGTGTAGTCATACCTTTCTATAATAGTATTCTTATATGACAACATTTTTCTATAAAAGTCAAACTTTTCAGAACAAACAAGGTTGTTATAGAGACTAGAAAGTTTGACAGTAAATAAAACTAAATAGATGTGAGAAAGAGGAGGAAGAAAGAAAGTAAAAATTTAGCACAAACCTATCATGGAAGAGACTCATACTAGTATCAGTATACTCTCTGAGTTTCTCACGAAACTCAAACTCTTGGACTATCCTATGTTTATCTTATTTGAATAAGTTACATCAGCAAACTACGTAGCACTCCAAAATTTATATATCTATAATAATTGAGGGCAATAAGAAAGTGGTTGTCACGACCCCAAATATAAGCTAGTCGTGATAACGCTTGTCGTGTAATTAGTTCAACCAAATTAACACATAAAACGTAAAGAATCTTTCATTTATATCATTACTAAACTGACAATTCATAAAGATTTCGTTTAATCATTTTTAAAACAGATAAAGCCACGTCGAATATTAAATACAACTCCAAGATCCCGGAGTCACTGGTCATGAGCATTTATCAAAAATGTACAAGTCTGGAACATAAGCTTTATAATAATAAGAGGATGAAAGCAAGGCTGCGGACGCGTGTAGCTACCTCGCAAATCTCCGAGAAATCCCTGAGGCAGGTAAACAACTCACCTTGCCCTAGCACCTGAATCTGCACACAAGGTGCATGGAGTAATGTGAGTACGCCAACTCAGTAGTAATGAGAGTAAATAAGGTCCGAGCAATAGGAAACACGCAAGTTCATGCTATAAATTCACATTAAATATAGCTCTTTTTCCCAACAGTACATAGGTCAAGTCATCATGCTTAAAAGACGATTTCAGTAAAAATCATTTGAAAGTATATTTCCAACGGTTTCAACAGAAATACTTTAAGTTCGGAGTAAAAATGACAAAAAAAATCATGAATAGCCTCTCGGGAAAAACATACATCATAAACTGACCCTCGGGCGTAACATCACGGAAGTTCAGAGTGAAAGTGGTAAAATCATAAGTAGCCTCTCGGGCAAAACATGTATCAGAAACTGCCCCTCGGACGTAATATCACTCAGAATCAGCCCCTCTGGCATACCTCATAGTCACTTATAATCAGCCCCTCGGGCAACCTCACAGTCACTCATGCCTCCCAATCACTCGTCCCTCGGCACTCGCACTCAGTAGGTACCTGCGCTCACTGGGGTTGTACTGACTACGGAGGGACTCCTACATCCCAAGCGCTAATACCAAGCCATCTCGTGGCATAATCACTCAGGCTCTCGGCCTCTCAAATATCATAAACAATGTAACATGCTGCGGTGTGCAGCCCGATCCCATAGCATCCTCACACCATAGGCCCTCGACCAACTCAGTCATAAATCTCTCAAAAAGCTACTCGGGCTATCAGTAAAACGGGTTACTGGACCCAAAATATCGTTTTATATCTCAAAATAATGTAAATAAGACTGAGTTTTGAAATCATTTATACATAATATGGCTGAGTTTAAATCATAAGTCAACACAGTGAGGAATAGCAGTAAAAGCCCCCAAGGGGTCCAAATGCATGACTCGAGGCCCAAATGCGTCATTCCGCCCAAAACATAGTAATAATCTTTAAAACATGAAATATCATATGATTTAGAATCCAATACGCAACTTAATAGTTGCCACGAGATGGACCAAGTCACAATCCCCTATCAGTGCACGCCACACATTCGTCATCCATCATGTGCGCCACTCCAAAATAGTGAGAAAATATGAAGTCCGGGGTTTCATACCTTCAAGACAAGATTTACAGTAATTACTTACCTCAAACCGGCCCAAAATCTAATTCGTGATGCTCTTGTCTCTCGAATCGGCTCCCGATTTCTCCGAATCTAACCAAAACCAGATTAATATCATCAATATACGCTAAAGGAACAAAGCCCACTTGAAAATTATCAAATTTAACCAAAATTCTCGAAATTGGCCAAACCGACCCCCGAGACCACGTCTCGAAATTTTATAAAAATCACATCATAAGAATCCTCATCATTTTCCGAGTCTATACATATAAAATGCATCGAAATCCAACCACAAATGACCCCTCAATTCCTCAATTTTAAGTCTCAAATTCCCAAGCCCTAAACTCCCAATGTAAACCATTAAATTCCACTAATTCCATGCTTAATCCGTCAAATATCAACATAGAATCGAGTTTTAGGTTCAAATATCTTACCTCAACGAAGTCCTCTTGATTTCCTCCTTCAAAACCTTCTCCCAAAGCTTAATCCCGGATGAAAATATTGAAGAAATGGCTCAAAATCACGAAGGCTGGTATTTATACTCTCCTGTCCAGAGGTCGCGCACCTGCGGTCATTTACGCGCACCTGCGGATCCGCACCTGCGGTCCCAGGTGCGCACCTGCGGACTCCACTCAAAAACCAAACCTCCGCACCTGCGCTCAAAGTTCCGCATATGCGGCTTCGCAGGTGCGGTAAAACCCTCGCACCTGCGGAACTCCTCCAGCCCACTAGAATCCGCACCTGCGCCCCTTTCTCGCACCTACGGCTCTCGCACCTGCGCTCATCCATCCGCAGGTGTGGCCACACCAGTAGCAGTTCAACTGTATTTTTCCCACTTCAAAGTCCCCGAGGGCCATCCGAAATCAATCCGAGCCCCTCGGAACCCCAACCAAAAATACAAACAAGTAATAAATGATTACCTGGACTTAATTGAATTCCCGGAACACCCAAAATAACATCGAAACTCCAATTCAACCCATGATTCAAGCCTAAGATTCCTAAAACTTTCGAAAATCACCAACGATGCCGAAACCAACCAAAACACATCGGAATGACCTAAAAATTTGCACACACGTCCAAAATGACACTACGAAGCTGCTCCAACTTCCGGAATTCCATTCCGACCCCGATAGCCTATTTTCCACTGCTAACTGGAAATTGCCAAAAACTCCATTTTGCCAAATCCTGCCTAATTCTACACCGGACATCAAAACCACATTCCAAACACACTCCTAAGTCCCAAATCATCTAATGAAGCTATCGAGCCATGAAAACTACATTTCGAGGCCGTTTACCTATAAGTAAACTCTCGGTTGACTTTTCTAACTATTAAGCCAACTTAAGAGACTAAGTGTCTCATTTCTCACCACGACCGCTCCGAACCCGAACCAACTGACCCGACACCACATAAATGAGCTAAATAACACACGATAAAGCAGAAACAGGGAAAAAAGGGCTAATTTCACAAAACGACCGGTCGGGTCGTTACATTCTCCCCCTCTTAAACAAACGTTCGTCCTCGAACGTGCCCAGAGTTGTTAAAAAAAACCACCAAAATTGTCGTGTAACCTACCATGCACATACCCGGGGGGTGATCCCACGCCACCCAATCCCATATAGGTATAATAGCACAACACAGTTGAAATTTGGAAATCTAACCTGACCCATAAACCTTAGAACCAAATTTCCACTTCTGAAATAATATACAAGATCAAAATTCCACAACTATGAACTGAATAAGTCTGAACACGCTGTATCAAGCCATATCCGTAACCCAAGATGTAATCACATAATATACCTCATGACTCAAACACTCATAGCAATAACTCCTAATCACAATAGCTGCTCAAAACAACCGAATACCGGTACATAACCTCTTATCAAGAAATTCCTCGCTCTAACACTTTAATATACTGCCGATGATGAAAGAAACGCGTAGAAACTAGAAACCGTTCGTCCGATTAGCCAGTCATGGAGCTCCCCCTTTCTCCGACAGGAACTCTAGCAGATTTCTAAGCCAACTTCCAATATCATTCTTCTAACCATGCTGTAGTCAACTCTGGTAGTTTGCATTCTAGGCCCAATGACTTTTTCTCATTCAACACGACCACTCTGATGGCATGATGCACCAATACAATCCAAAGCCATAACCTGTGCAACTCGTGCACTCAATAGCAACATCCTACGAACTCAAATCATAGGAAAAATTCACACGAGAGGACTATCCTGCCATTAACAATTACCATCACAAGACCATGATAAGAGCCTGGCACACATCAGAAAATCAAAACACACGAATCTGACACCAAGGATCATACTTCCACATAACTCCGCTACAATGCGTGATCCCATCCAAACGCGGGTACACATGAAATACTTCAAGCCACCTTGCTCAAAATCAATAACCATGCGCAATTCGACATCAAGTACTCCAAGTGCATTACCATAACCACGGGGGAATCAGACGATACCATGCCACACGAATCAGAAAGAACATAACCAATACGTGTCAATCTCGCAATACCCAATTACTTACCTTACTCAAATCCTGCTATAAAGCCTAAATAAATCCGCACCATATATGCATATAACCAACAATCACCACTCCTCGCAACACCGAAGGTTAACCCATAGATCACTCCAGAATATGAATAAACTCAATGACAATCGAATGGTACATCACTCAACAATAGCAATTCGGAGTCAACAATTTCGACCTGGTGCAGAACACACACCCACACTGCGCCTACCAATAACCTTAAATCAACTCTGGTCACCCACAACAAATAGATAACTCTCCGAAGGTTCACAATGACTGAATCATGGCATTTACTAACATCTGACTAGCTTTGCTCGCATCCTCACACTCCACAACCACAAAATAATCTATTTTTGAGAACTTTCAGCCTCGAAGTCCATGAAGCGCACAAATTACCATATCTGATCCCTACTCCATCGCTCGAATATATAACACAATCCCTAATAGTCAATCATTCCATGAAGGATACCCCTATAATTCTTCCGTGCCACCAAGAAACCTTGAATATCAGCAGTCGATCCAACAAGAGAGCATCACAATACCAATGAAGCACCCTTAACTCCACACATTTCTCTTTGTGAAATGTATACCCTGATCAAGCCAGCCAATAGTGATATCATCTACCTAGTAATCTGAAACTGCCAATGCTGCCTAAGAATTCTTGACTTTCCTCCCAGAACTGAACCGTGACCTCACATATGCAAATCTTAACTCTACACAAATTACAGCATACGCCATGCCATCCTATGATAAAAATGAGAACTTCATGATCACTTCCGAACCACAAGCAACTACATACCCAACTAGCCAAGAACTTTCCATTTGACCCCATTTAGAAGAAAAATCACTATACATCACATGCACCTCACGCCAGTAGAAAATATGCGTCTCTAACGGTGGTAGAAACCATCAGGAACTATCTGAATCCCATTTGTACAACACTAAACCGTCAGGATCGAATCCTTCTAACTCAACCAAGTTACGCAGGTCACCAAAACCCAAGAGCATCGCTAAGAAACACCTGTAAAAACTCATTTCCTCATAAACACCCAAAGAACTAATCATATCCTTACCATGCCGATCCGACCTACTACAGAGTTGTCCTATTTATCCAAGTTCCTTCTGACTTACCTTCGAATTGATGCTTCTCCTTGCTATAATACCGCAATTCTCAACCTAGACTCACCACACGGGGCCCAAGCATAAGACTGTACCGTCTAAGGCTCGTAAGCCACTGAATACTCTCTCAAATATCCCCAAAAGTACGACATCCAAAATACTTATCCTGAAGAGACTTCCTGCGAATCTAAAGCCATTACCTTCACTTTCCTGATACTGATATGTGAATCCATGATAATGTAGAAATGCCACAAGTCTTGACATCCTCCAATATAAATCTCAGTTCTAGCCAAATGCACACCTTGAAGATTCCCAATTGTTACGTATAACCTTGAATTCGTCAGAACCATTCTCGAGAGTCATCCACTCTACAAAAATCTCAATTAAACTGATCAAACAGATCAAACGACCTGACCCCATTTGCGCACTAACATACTGGGAAGTAACCCACACTTTGAAGCAACCAAGCAAATTCCTACTCCGCACACACTACCCCATTTACCGCTACAACTCAATCATTCAATAAAACCCATCTACCCATAGAGTACATTACCACCTGTATCCAAAAATTTCCATTACTCGAGTCTTCTTAGACTCCAGCTCTGCAGGTCATAACTGATTCAACAGTATACCTCGAACTAAACCCAATACCTCGCATAATCGTGCAACCAACTTATCGTTATCAGCCTCCCCCACTTGGCTCAAAGCCATAGATCAAAACAATCAATAACTCACAATGCCCATACGTTAACACCGCCACCATATTGCAGTGAGATTCAATTAAATCCTTCATAAGCTCATATATAACTCAAACCATTTAACATCTCAAATCATTTGCAATCTCGCATTCACCATTTCAATAGCCGTGTCAACTTCCATAAGCGATCTAAACTCAATTTACAACATATAACATTTACTGGTAAATGAGTATTTGCTATAAAACCACCTAAGGATCACACAACCTCAGGACATCCCGTGGGAGATAACCTGCCTGCTTAGCCTCAAACTGATATCATCTATATACCCTTCCCAAAAAATCATAGCTAACACACAATCATTATACCCTCCTGCATTAAAACACAACTATTGTCTATCCTCGAGGCATCAAGATACGCAGTATAAGAAACTGAAGCTGATGGCAGAACTAACACTGGAGCTGTGGTCAAAGCAATCTTGAGCTTTTGGAAGCTCTCTCAACACTTGTCTGACCACCTGTATACCCTCATTGGACACCACGTTCCCTAAGAATGCTACTGAACTGAGCCAAAAATTCACACTTGGATACTTTGCGTAAAGCTTCTCCTCCATCAATCTCTATAATACCCTCATCAAATATTGAGTATGCTTCTCCTGGCTACGTGAGTACGCTAGGATGCTATCAATTAATACAATAATGAAAGAGTATAAATATAGTTGGAATACACTGTTAATCAAATACATGAACGATACTAGGGCATTGGCCAGCCCAAAAGACATCACCAGGAACTCATAACACAACAGAAAGATCTGCTTTGCTCCATAACTAAACAACATGAGAGGTCTTCCAATACACTCACAACTCGAAGCCATATGCCAACTCGAGACAAAAATCAAATAGTCAATAGTTCTTGCCACATTTCCAGCCAATCCTGTTGTCATAATCAAAGAATTTGAACACACCTCACCATTGAATCACACTCGCCACATAGTCATCCAGTCACAAAACCCCACCGGTAAGGACACAAATGGACATATAAGTCCCAAATGCACGACTCACACAATCGAAATCTCAGCACTCACACCACAGACAAAGCCCGGCCTCAAGTCCTCCAGACTGGTCCATTATCAACTTGTCAAAAACAATTTCGCAACTCATACATGGGAATCACAAGCCGTCGATGCAAATCTGATACCAAGCGCTCACGTGCGCATTCGTATACATGAAAGGAATTCAAAGAGTTATGCTTTTGGCTGAATAAATGGATTAGCACGACAAGAATTCAAGAATGTGAGATTTCCCTAAGGGTTCTGCAACCTCTTGAAGATAAGTACAGACGTCTCCGTACCGATCCGCAAGACTCAACTAAACCTGCTCATGACCGGTGAGTCCTATGACACCTAGGCTTTGATACCAACTTGTCATGACCCCAAATCTAAGCTAGTCGTGATGACGCCTGTCGTGGAACTATGCCAGCCAAATTAACACATAAAATGTAAAGAATCTTTCATTTATATCATTACTAAACTGATAATCCATAAAGGTTTCATTTAATCATTTTTAAAACAGATAAAGCCACGCCGAATGTTAAATACAACCCCAAGATCCCGGAGTCACTAGTCATGAGTATCTATAGAAAATGTACAAGTCTGGAACATAAGCTTTATAATAATAAGAGGAAGAAAGTAGGGCTGCAGATGCGTGCAACTACCTCGCAAATCTCCGTGAAATCCCTGAGGCTGGAAAATAGCTCACCCTGCCCTAGCACCCGAATATGCACACAAGGTGCATGGAGTAATGTGAGTACGCCAACTCAGTAGTAATGGGAGTAAATAAGGTCCGAGCAATAGGAAATACGCAAGTACATGCTATAATTTCACAGTAAATACAACTCTTTTTCCCAACAGTACATAGGTCAAGTCATCATGCTCAAAAGATGATTTCAGTAAAAATCACTTGAAAGTATATTTCCAACGGTTTCAACAGAAATACTTTAAGTTCGGAGTAAAAATGACAAAAGAATCATGAATAGCCTCTCGGGCAAAACATACATCATAAAGTTCCCCTCGGGCGAAACATCATGGAAGTTCAAAGTGAAAGTGGTAAAATCATAAGTAGCCTCTCGGGAAAAACATGTATCAGAAACTGCCCCTCGGGCGTAATATCACTCAGAATCAGCCCCTCGAACATACCTCACAGTCACTCATGCCTCCCAATCACTCATCCCTCGGCACTCGGCAATCGCACTTAGTAGGTGCCTGCGCTCACTGGGGGTGTACTGACTCCGGAGGGGATCCTACATTCCAAGCGCTAATATCAAGCCATCTCGTGGATTAATCACTCAAGCTCTTGGCCTCTCACATATCATAAACAATGTAACATGATGCGACGTGCAGCCCGATCCTATAGCATCCTCACAACATAGGCCCTCGACCATACTCAGTTAGAAATCTCTCAAAAAGCCACTCGGGCTATTAGTAAAACGGGGTACTCGACCTAAAATATCATTTTATATCTCAAAATAGTGTAACTAAGACTGAGTTTCGAAATCAGCTATACATAATATGGCTGAGTGTAAATCATAAGTCAACACGGTGAGGAATAACAGTAAAATCCCCCAAGGAGTCCAAATGCATGGCACGAGGCCCAAATGCGGCATTCCGCCCAAAACATAGTAATAATCTTTAAAACATGAAATATCATATGATTTAGAATCCAATACGCAACTCAATAGTTGCCACGTGATGGACCAAGTCACAATCCCCTATCAGTGCACAACACACTCATCATCCAGCATGTGCGCCACTCCAAAATAGTGAGAAAATACGAAGTCCGGGGTTTCATACCTTCAGGACAAGATTTACAGTCATTTCTTACCTCAAACCGACCTAAATACTAATCCACGATGCTCTTGCCTCTCGAATCTTCTCCCGATTGCTCCGAATCTAACCAAAACCAGATTAATATCATCAATATAGGCTAAAGGAATAAGACCCACTCGAAAATTATCAAATTTAACCAAAATTCTCGAAATTGGCCAAACCCGACCCCTAGACCCACGTCTCATAATTCTATAAAAAGCACATCACAAGAATACCCATCCTTTCCCGAGTCTATACATACTAAATGCATCAAAATCTAACCACAAATGACCCCTCAATTCCTCAATTTTTAGTCTCAAATTACCAAGCCCTAAACCCCCAATTTAAACCATTAAACTCCACTAATTCCATGCTTAATCCGTCAAATATCAACATAGAATCGAGTTTTAGGTTCAAATATCTTACCTCAACGAAGTCCTCTTGGTTTCCTTCTTCAAAACCCTCTCCCAAAGCTTAATCCCGGATGAAAATATTGAAGAAATGGCTCAAAATCGCGAAGGCTGGTATTTATACTCTCTTGTCCAGAGGTCCCGCACCTGCGGTCATTTACGCGCACCTGCGATCCCAGATGCGCACCTGCGGACTCCACTCAAAGTTCCGCATCTGCGGCTTTGCAAGTGCGGTAAAACCCTCGCACTTGCGGAACTCCTCCAGCCCACCAGAATCTGCACTTGCGCTCAAGCATCCGCAGGTACGGCCACACCAAGAGCAGTTCAACTGCAAATTCTTACTTCAAAGTCCCCGAGGGACATCCGAAATCAACCTGAGCCCCTCGGGACCCCAACCAAAAATACAAACAAGTCATAAATGATTATCCAGACTTAATAGAATTTCCGGAACACCCAAAATAACATCGAAACTCCAATTCAACCCATGATTCAAGCCTAAGATTCCTAGAACTTCGGAAAATCACCAAACGATGCCGAAACCAACCAAAGCACATCCGAATGACCTGAAAATTTACACACACATCCAAAAATGACACTACGAACTTGCTCCAACTTCCGAAATTCCATTCCAACCCGACAACCTATTTTCCAATGCCGACCGAAAATTGCCAAAAACTCCATTTCGCCAAATCCTGCCTAATTCTACACCGGACATCAAAATCACATTCCGGACACACTCCTAAGTCCCAAATCACCTAATGAAGCTATCCGAGCCATGAAAACTACACTCCGAGGTCGTTTACCTATAAGACAACTGCCTGTTGACTTTTCCAACTATTAAGCCAACTTAAGAGATTAAGTGTCTCATTTCTCACCACGACCGCTCCGAACCCGAACCAACTGACCCTCACCACATAAATGATCTAAATAACACATGATAAAGCAGAAATAGGAAAAACCGGGCTAATTTCACAGAACGACCGGCCGGGTCGTTACAGTGATATGGCGGCTAGTACCATCTGTTTTATCAAAAAAGTGTTAAATCTTTTCTTAAAATGAACGAATGAAAAAAATAGATGGTGAATCCTAGTTAAAAATAATAACCACTAGATCTAACATTTAGATGTATTAATGATGTAGGGCTGAATCCGATGATGTTGTATACCAACTACAAATGCTCAATGATTGTCAATGAATATGGTGATGAAAACATGCAATAAATGTAGATAATGACAATAAATGTAATAAGGAGGAATTTATCCTCCAAATGTTAGATGACTTGGATGATTCTCCTTCCTGAAAATAACGTGGTATAATAAAAATGAAAATGGACAAGGAATCTTTGGATCTTGTGAATAAAAAGTGTATATCGAACAATGTGATCAGTGGACAAGATAAGCTTTTGTATATTCTTTGTAGTCAACCATTTACAATGTGTTCTTATCAGAAAAGTGAAGATCCCTTTTTTGTTCTTTATCTCTTCCTATTTATAGGGGATATTCCTGAGAAACCCTAAAAAGTACAACTAAAGAAATATCCAATGAAATATTTCTCTATTCTAAAACTTATTTTAGCTGTTGCTTTCATACATTCTTTACTCGACCTCGGTGCTTATCCTTCTTTAAGTGATTCCTCGCTATTGAGCCATAGTCAGCTTTGACCTCGACCGCGTCCGTTTGCTGTCATTAAATTCAGTTCAAATTTCGACCAATACACCATCCAAGATTCATATTTCTTTTTTTTTTCTTCTCAGTTTTTCACTTTTTTCTCATTTCTACCATTTGTTTTATGCATTAAAGAGGAACTGAAATGTCACTTTAAATTCTTATACTCCTTCCGTTCACTTTTACTTGACACGTTTTGACTTTTTGTGCCTCTTAAAAAATAATAAATAAAGTACATAATTTACCATGATGCCTATATTAATTGATACATACTTTATTGCATTTGAGAAAATGATTTGAAATGAGTAATAAATATTGTGGGTATAACAATTTTTTTTTATCTTTCTTAATATGCGTAAAGTAACAAATAAAAATAAAAATAAAAATAAAAATCTATTTTTAGTATACATGTCAAGTAAATATGACGGAGGGATTACATTATGACCTCACCTTTACATCTTTCTGTAGCGGTTGTATTTCCTTTTCAACGAAGGTGTGTTTTAAAAGCTCCCTCCGTATTGGAGACGTCCACTTGCCGCACGTTTTTTCCTACTACAAATGTTTAAAATTACAATATCAATTGTTATTACTCTTTTTTTTTTTGTTTCCTACTTTCATTGATTTTAGTTGAAAATATTGTGCTTTTGATTTTGTTTGAGGCTTTCTGTTAGGTGGTGTTTCTTTCTTCCTTTTTTTTTTTTTTTTTTTGTTTATACTTTTTCATACTTTATTGACTTTAGGTGTGTTATATTTTGCAGGTCGATGGTAATTGTTGTATCAATCATTATCTCTTAAGAGGAGTAACTTGCTTTTCCTTTCTCCTTCGTTTTGTTTTTCTGTTTCGCTTCTCAATTTTTTTTGATTTTGTCACGATCCAAAATCCAACTAGTCATGATTCGCATCTAACATAATCCGCTAGACAAGTCAATTAGCAACTATTCAATTCAAATAAGATTTACTGAAAAAAAAAATGATGAAATAACTAAATTTTTATACAACTTTCTAAGGACTGGCAGTACAAATCATGAGCTTCTAAGATTTAGAGTTTACAAAGTTGGTATAAAATCAGTACATCATCCGTTTGAAATGTACATAAGCTGATTTTTATAAATCTAAAGCTACCATGAATAAGAGGTAGCTAACACCGGAAGACAGGTACATCTTCAATGGCAGCTCCCCCATACACAACAACATCAACATCCAAAATCCACGCAAGGTGCAAACGTATAGTATAAGTACAATCGACCCCATGTACTCAATAAGTAACAAACTTAACCTTAGGTTGAAAGCAGTGAAGAAC
The DNA here is from genome assembly GCA_005239505.1 of Nicotiana paniculata. NCBI lineage: Eukaryota > Viridiplantae > Streptophyta > Magnoliopsida > Solanales > Solanaceae > Nicotiana > Nicotiana paniculata. Next base: position 108,150 of record ML319781.1, read on the forward strand.
TTGGCTAACGGTCAGAGCCCAACATCAATAGTCAAGAACAACTCGTAACAATATAATAAAAGCAACACAAGTAATAACTCAAAGATATGATGCTCAGCTCGTTCACAGTTACGGAAAAATAGGCATGCTTTTCAGGTATAATAGTAAAACTCAAATCTTTAGCCGAATTCATCAAAATGTGAGTAAATCAGCAAAAAAAACTATGATTTTCCCAAAACTTTCAGCAATAGATAAGATTATTGATGTAATTACATCTCTATGCCTACATGTCACTGTGCATGTGAAGTCTTGAATGTCTGTGGCATGAGAAAATGCATATCTATGCATGTATGTCAAGAATGCATGCCAAAGGCAATGCATCACAGTGATGAACTCATGTGACACTCTCAGAATACTCAATCTCACTGTATCGCACTCCCACTCATCATGCTCAATCACTCAGCACTTTACGATACCTCATTCACTACTGGTACGTTAGACTCTAGAGGGGCGGATCCTGCCCAAGAGCTAATAAAGCTTATTGCGGTGCGCAACCAGATCCCATCACAAATCAATAATACTTACTGTGACGTGCAACCCTATCCCGTCATGAATCAATAAAACCCGCTGCGGCCGCAACCCAATCCCATCATGAATCAATAAAACTTACTGTGGTGTGCAACCCAATCCCATCAATATTACTCACAATCAGGCCCTCGGCCTTAGTCATCAATCTCTCCAGTCTCTTGGCTCACAAATCTCATGCTAATCAGGACAAATAATAATAATTTGATAACAACGATAACAGAGATTGAGATATGATATGCAAATGAATGAATATGATTGAGTATGTATTCACAATTAAAGCAAATAACTCAACAACGAAAATGACCTCACTGGGTCCCAACAAAGTAAGTATACAGCCTAAACAAGATTTCTAACTTGGATCACAGCTCAATTACTCTAGCACGTAGAGATTTCATGGGTAAAATCCAGATTAGGTAACTACATAGTACGACAGAATCAATCAAGTCATAATTCACACGGTGCACGCCCACACGCCTATCACCTAGCATGTGCGTACCTCAACATCAACACATGACCTGTATATTCAGGGATTCATACTCTGCACCAAGTTTATAAGTGTTACTTACCTCGAACAAGCCGAATCCAATACCGAGAAAGCGGAACAATACTCTAGAAACTCCATCCCGCGTGTACCAACCTCTGAACGACTCGAAACTAGCCAAAAGAAACTCAAGAACTTCAAATAAATCCGAAGGAAACAAACCCAATCGATAAAGGTCGAATATTTAATCAAAAGTCCCAAAGTCAACCAAAAAGTCAAACCCGAGCTTGCATCTCGGAACCCGACAAAACTCATAAAATCCGACAACCCATTCAATTACGAGTCCAAGCACACTAGTTTCACTCAAATTCGACTCCGAATCGATGCTCAAAACGCAAAATTCACTTTATGAAATTTTATACAAAACCCCCTGATTTCTCTTTTGAAATCGTCGAACAATTTCCAAAAATAAAGATAGATTCATGAAATATAATCAAAACCGAGTAGAGAACACTTACTCCAATCCATATGGTGAAAATCGCCCTAAAACTCATCTCAATCTGAGCTCCATAGCTCCAAACATGTTAAAATGACTGAAACTCCCGAAAAGAACGTACTTATAATCACTGGACAACAATACCCATCGCGATCGTGGAATAACCTTGGCGATCGCGAAGAACAAAAGTCAGTTCCACCAAAATGCAATACGCGTTCGCGATTCTAGCCACGCGAACGCGATGATCATAGATGTAAAGCTCCATGAACGCGACCCATATAATGCGATCACGTTGAAGAATTCTCCAGCTCTCAGCTACCCAATCTCAACTCTATGCAACCACATTTCCTCATCCGCGAACGCGGTTCTCAAGTTCTCCTAACTATGCGAACACGTTCTTCTAGTCGCAACCGCGATGAAGAAAGTACCCGGCTCCAGATTTCCTCTACGCGATCGCATCCCTATATTCGCGATCGCGAAGGACAATCGAGGCACCAGAAACCAGCAATAAAACATGATGAAATATGGTTCGAAATCAATCTGAAACACGCTCAAGTCCCTCGGAACCCCGTCCGAACATGCCAACAAGTCCCATAACATATCACAGACCTACTCGAGGCCTCAAATCACCTGTAACAATATCAAAACCACGAATCGCTCCTCAAATCGAACATAATGAACTTTGAGTCTTTTAACTTCCAAAACTGCTGAACCATATCAAATGAACCCGGAATGAACTCAAATTTTGCACACGAGTCCAAAATGACATAACAAAACTATTTCAATTCCCGGAACCACAATTCGAACTCGATATCACCAAATTCAATTCCGGTTAAACTTATGAACATTCCAAACATTCAAATTGCCAACTTTCACCAATTAGTGCCGAAACCTTTTAGAAATATCCAAATGCAAATCCGGGCATATTCCCACGTCCAAATTCACCATCCGGACTTAACTGAACCATCAAAACTTCAATTCGAGGTCAAATACTAAAAACTTAAGCTTGATCATCTCTTCCAACTTAAAGCTTTAAACATGAAATTCATTCTTCTAAACTAATTCCGAAATACCTGAAAACCAAAACTGACGATTCACGCAAGTCATAATACATCATATAAAGCCACTCAAGACTTCAAACGGTTGAATGGAATGAAAATGCTCAAAATGACTGGTTGGGCCGTTACGTTTTCCCCCACTTAAACATACGTTCGTCCTTGAACGTGCCCAGAGTCTTTCGATAGCCATCAAATCGCCGTGTAACCTTACGATGCACGTACCAGGGGGTGATCCCACATAACCCCAATCCATATTAGCCTGATTGCACAACATAATTGAAGATTATTAATTCAACCTTAGAACATAAACCTTGGAACCCAATTTCCAATATCCAAAATTTCTTACAAGACCCGAATCTTGCATCTACGCATTGTATAAGTCTGAACAAGACGTAACAAGCCATAACCATGACCCAAGACTTAATCACATGATATACCACACAACTCACATACTCGTAGCAATAATTCTTTATCGCGGTAGCTGCTCAAAACAAACCCAATACGGGTAATAAACCTCATATAAAATAAAGCCTCATTCAAAACTTTGTTCACTGTCGATGATTAAAGAAATATACAGAAACTCTTAACCACTCATCAGATCAACAAGTCATGGAGCCTTCTCTCGTCCGTCAAGAACCAATGGCAAATCCTAAGCTAACTTCCGATATTATTCCTCCATACATACCATAATCATATCAGATAGCATCCATTCTACGTCCAACGACCTCATATCATCAATACAACCACTCTACTGACATGCCACACCAATACAAACTCAAGCCACAAACAGTGCAATCCGTGTACCAATACACAATAATTCAAATGCACCAAAAATGGAAAATGACTCAAATGAGAGAACCGTTAAACTCTTGCTCGTCCTCGAGCAATATCTTTCACACGTACATAATTAATTACAAAGGAGTA